>JAOTRA010000014.1:6652927-6663474 GCA_026260255.1 Pseudolaguvia tuberculata | reverse complement strand
CACACACACACACACACACACACACACACACACACACACACACACACACACACACACACACACACACACATCCTTAAACTGAGTGGACACACTGACTGACAAACAGACAGACAGACAGACGGTTACCTGCTATAGTAAGGCTCCAGCTGTAGAGCTCTGCTGTGTGGTTGATGAGGTGCAGCACCATTTCCATGGCAACACTTTAATGCTATTATCCTTTAACACACACACACACACACACACACACACACACACACACACACACACACACACACACACACACACAAGCTCTAAACACACTTCTGACCTGAAATGTTGTGAAGTTCTTTAGCTTTACAACTGATAGTGTTCACACTGGAGACTCCTTACACACACAAAAAAAACTGTGTGGGGATTAAAATCTCTGACTACTGGAATCTGTATACACTTCGTCCTCAAAGCCCTGTACTGTGTATGTCAGCAGGTTTCACACACACTCATCACTGGACCTTAATTCCATCTGATCTGAGAGCTTAAAGGACGAGTGTGACATGACTGACCATCTAACACACACACACACACACACACACACACACACACACACAAATGTACTGGTTAGAAACAAATAAAATAAATAATTTTACATTTGGAACACACACACACACACACACAGAATGACAAACACTTGCGCTTGGATTTGCGCTTACCTTTAGGCTGCAGGTCAGAAACGTTTAACAGCTAGCTCTCTCTCTCTCTCTCTCCTTAAAAATGTTACTTCCGAAGAGCGCGGCAATATCAAAGGCGGAGGTTGTAACTATTTACACTCGTTTGTAAAGTTTGTAATTGTTTACACTCACACACTCTCGTGCCCTGCCTGCGCGCGCCTCCGCTCGCTCCTGCGCCTAAAGCTTAGCTCAAGTGCGAGCTAGGGGGCGGAGTCTATTACCCCATCTACCCTACACTAGGGTCAGGGGTAGAAGTAAAGCTCAGGGCTCCCTAAACCTAAACTTCATGCTAACATCGGTGGCTACCAGTTTAACAAACACCACCGGTCAGATTCGGAGTTTGGCGGATTTTTCTTCTGATAATATTTTAGGCAGTTTGTTTACTGACGAAAAATATTTAGATTAATATATACGTGTAGCAGCGCACAACGGTCACAAGAGGGCGCACTTTCGTTCCTGTGCCACGGGCAGTACTGAAGCTACGTTCATTAATCATCTTATTCCCTAATTCGGGGTCACGGCGGTCTTTCTGTAGGAGCCTATCCCAGAGCAGAACATTCACTCTAAAGGGCAATTCAGAATCACCAAACAACCTAATACACACGTTTTTGGTCAGTGGGAGGAAACCGGAGAAGCCAGAGAAAACCCGCAGATGTTGTGAGGTGACAGTGCTGACCACCACGCGAAGCTAAGTGATTCACATAATACCACTGAGCAGATAGAACTGATTACAGGAGGAAGGTTTCAGGTTCAATTCCCCTGCAGAAGTTTTTCTGCTTGGAGTTTCTCTCAGTATGTGTATGTGTGTGTGTGTAAGTCTATGCCAGAATAGTAGACCCTTAGTTTAAGGATGGATTGGAATTCACTCTGCTACTCACACACAATAACTTTATCCTGAAGTAACTTAAGCCACTTATTGTGTCCACCTTGTCTTACCCTGTCCCCTTCTACGCGTGTGTGCTATGCTCCAGAACAAACAGGAAGTGAAACCGGTAACAAGAAATGGTCAGTCTTTTCCGGTTGGCATGCGTTTCTGTAAGTGACAGACTCATTGATGAGTGACAGCATTAAAATGGTCTGTCCATAGGTGCAGCGTGGTGGCGTAGTGGTTAGCACAGTCCTGGGTTTGATTCCCTAGCCTGGGATCCTTCTTGGAGTTTGCATGTTCTCCCCGCACATTCATGGGTTTCCTCAAAGTCCAAAAACATGCAGATTTGGTCAATTGGTGATTCCAAAAATTGCCAATAGGAGTGAATGTGTGCATGAATGGTTGTTTGTCTAGACCTGTTCAGAGTGTAACACCCCCCCTTCTCTCACCCTATGCGAGTTGGGATAGGCACCAGCAGACCCCCTGACTGCAAATTAGGGAATAAGCGGACAAGATTAATGAATGGTCTTTCCATGCACAAGAATATGTAACAGGCGCTAGCTGCCCAAACAGAAAATGAAAATAGTGTTGGAAAAGACACAGGATGTGTGTAAGTCAATCACACAGGCAGATGAAGGAGTCAAACAACCACTTCCCGTTTATTTCCTTAAACAGAGCAGAGAAAGTGAATTACAGGTTATTACAGGTGAGCGAGCAACAAGCCAAGTTACAGTAACAAACAAGCTAAGCGCATAAGCTACACTACGACCACGCTCACATGATTGGATGTTAATAAATACGGACTGGCCGAAGTTTTTTTTTAAATTCTCATCCCTCCAGAGAGCCAGAATCAACAGCGTCCTGATATGAAGCACCGCCCTCTTTAGGCTCAGGGAAGAGTTTGATGAGGTCGTCGATACGCAGGATAGTAATTGCCGCCTCGGTGGCGAATTTCAAACTCTTGGTTTTGACCATTGTCGGTTCGTAAACACCCGCCTGCTTGTTATCCCTCGGTTTTCCGTTCACCAAGTCCAAACCAATCCTACATACACATATATTCATTGGTTTACTGAATCATGTCCAACACAAACTACAGCAACAGTAAAATAAAGACAAGGAAAATTTTGTTCCAAAACTCACCACTTGAGGTTTTTGCGCTCTGGGTTGACCTGGGCTTCATTGTGAAAAGCTCTCAGTTTGGCCACCAGATCCGTAGAATCCTGCGCTGCGTTCACCGCCAAGGTTTTGGGGATGACAAGTAAAGAACGAGCAAACTCTGCAATTGCCAGCTGCTCCCGTGAACCCTACACACACAAAATGAATAAACACCCTGGCACAAAACTGAACTTTTGGTCTCCTTAACAATTAACACTTAAAAGAAAAATACTCAGACATGTCATGCGACCACCAGTTTAAGAAACCAATTGAGATTCACTTAAAAATATCATTTAACCATAGACAGTTAGGTTGACTTACCATACTTGTGGCATAGTTCTCTAGATAAATGGACAGAGCTGCCTCTACAGCACCCCCTCCTGGAACCACAGACTTTGACTCCAGCACCCTCTTCACCACACACAGTGCATCATGCAGGGAGCGCTCCATCTCATCACACATGAAGTCATTCGCACCACGCAGGATTATAGAGGCTGATGTGCGGGCCTTTGTGCTAAGACAAACACACACTAAAGATGTCTGTTCCCTACAGTATGAGAATCAGTGTGTTTAACTCTTACTTCTTGACTAGGATGAGTTCATCGTCACACACCCTCTCCTGCACGACCTCCTCCGCCTGACCCAACATGGACGCCTCAAAAGACTCCTCACCCTCTAGGTTGGTCAGAGATGGACAAATGGTGGCTGCAGGACAAGAAACAAAAAATGTATTCATTTTATACTGAAACAAAGCTTAGATTCGGATATGCAACAAATATAGACACATTAGAATAAAGTCATCCATGGTGGATGTGACTTACCACCGGTTGCCTTGGCGATGCGTTTGAGGTCTTTCTTCAGCACGCGGCGAACTGCCATGGCCCCAGCGTCTACAAAGTACTTCAGACACATATCATCAATCCCACCAGTTGTCAGGACAACCGTCGCTCCTGCAGACAAGATCTTCTGGATTCGCTCTTTAGTGATATCCGATTCTCTGAAAAACACAGTAGAGGGTCTCACTTTTACGATCTGTCTAAAATTAAAGTGTTGTTAAAAAAACAGCAGTGTGTGCATGTGTGTCCGGCCCTCAGACGTTAGAGAAACACACAAGGATGTGTGCATCTTGACACACGAGACTTCAGGTCGATTCTACTTTATCCCACGCGTATAACTACACACACACACCACCAGTGTGGCAGCAATTTAAATGGGAAACGACAGACAGACAGAGAAAGACAGACCTTTGTCTGATCTGGTTGAGTTTCTCTGGATCGTTGATGACGACCTGAACTCCCATCTTCATCTTAGTTTTCTGCAGGCTGAAGTCCAAACAGGCGATTTTAGCATTTTGGACCCTTTTCACCATCCCTACACACACACACACACATACCATCAACTCAAACATGTTAACTTCAAACTGTTCTGCACATTTACAGTCTGATGATCGTTAACCTTGAGAGCCGACGGTACAGTTGAGGGCGTAACCATTAACCAGCATGCTCTCCTTCTGGCTGCGCCCGTGAGCTTTCAAGACGTTCACAGAGTTGATTGGGTAACGAGACACGCCTTTAGAGTCCACAAACTTTACAGCCAATGCCGCGTCCACCACCATATTAGCAAAGAATTCCGCATCACTGATGGGTCAGGTGTCAAGGGTCAAACAATACATCGGCAGATCTAAACAGTAAACCTGGGGGGTGGGTGGTAGATAGCAAAATTAGCTATATTTAAATAAAGGATACCCGCCGATGATCTTGGAGGACATGGACGTCTTGGCAGCATTGACCAAACACTCGCGGCCCAAATCATCTGTACCAATGGTCAAATTCTCATTAATGTACCGCACCGCCTCCCTGAAAAAAAAAACAATGTTAAAGAAACGCCAATTTATTAAAAGAGGATACTGTGTGTTTGTTCTCTTACTTGCACGCTAGTCTGTATCCACTAATGACAGATGTTGGGTGAATCTTCTGCTTCACCAGTTCATCTGCGCTTTTTAACAACTCTGCAGCGATGATCACCTATATTTTACACACACACACACACACACACACACACACACACACACACACACACACACACACACACGATATTGATTTCTGTCTCTTGGTTATCTGTGATTATTGGATCAGTTCATATAGAGACAGCGGGAGAGACTCAGCCGCCCTCTTCAGACTCTGATACTTTTCCTCTGTCCTGTTAGCATAGCCACACACACCCGATTAGCAACAGGGGGCGGTACTAACACAGGACATACACAACACCAGTCCCGGTAGGCATGCCTCAAACCTTACCACAGACGTGGTTCCATCGCCAACCTCTTTGTCCTGCAGTTCTGCAAGTTCACACAGCACTTTAGCAGCGGGATGTTCCACCTCCAGCAGTTTCAGGATGGTGGCGCCATCGTTAGTGATGGTTACATCCTGTCCAACAAACATTTGGGTATTTAATGCACAAAATGTTTAGTAATTCTGTAGGACAGGATAATAAATACCACGAGGACTCACGCCAATATCATCCACCAGCATCTTATCCAGTCCCACAGGACCTAATGAACTCTTCACAATGTTGGCAATGGACGCAGCTGCCATCACTGCAAATACACACAATTTGATTAGCTTTTCTCTGCAGAAATGATGGCGGTTCTTTAATCCTGGATGTTACTGAAACTGACCAAAATATACATCATCTTCTAATATATACATTCATATCCAATGTATATTTACTCTTCTCTCTAAGTGTAAAGCATAAATACATGTGTTTAATTGGGGGATGTGGTTGCTTGGTGGTTAAGGTGTCGGGTTCGATTCCCAGCAACAACAAGAGAACACTGTGGGCCCCTGAACAATGCCCTTAAACCTCAATAGCGTCTGTCAAATGCTGTAAATGTAAACGCGCTTAATCAACTATTGCGATATTTACCGAGATTTAAATATAAAACGACGTCGCTCAAAAACAGGCGGGGCCAACCAACACTCACTGAGATTAACTAATTAACTAACCAGCTAACTAATTCTTGCCACACACACTACGGTTGATAAATTAAACCTAATTTATCAACCAAATATTAGCACCTGTATCTATGAGAGCGCGAGTCAGGGCCGGCACGTGACATATCTCTTAGCTAGCTTAAAGCTAACTCTTCCTTTATGTATATATTATTTTTTATTAATTTCGCGACTCTTAAGTTAAATATAAGTATTAAATTCCTGCGTGCGGTTAAACGGTACCGTTTTGAGTCCGTATAGACTCGCCGGTGCTTCTCTGCCCCAGCACGTTTAATGGACCATCCAGACCCGCCATGTTTATCCGAGAGAAGAAAGGAAGAGCCGCGGTGTGTTATGGGTAAAGATAACCGGAAGTGCCGTTTATTCTGGAACCTTCGAGATAAACGGAAATTGATAAGCGCTTACAATTACATTAACAGCGGTCTAATAGATTAATATAATTTATCACAACGTTCTAATATCTTATTAATAATTATTAGATAATTGTGTATTTCATTTGTTGGATAATCAGATTAACGGCTGCTTCTACATTCAGTAAAAACTACAGCTCCAATGAACACAGAGAGATTCCTTCTTTTGGTTGTAGGTTTGCGCTTTCGGCTCAATAGCGCCACTAATGTACTGGATGACACTCGGTTCCCAAATCTTCCTGCACGAAGTAAAGGCAACTGGAAATAAATATCCGTGTAAATATCGCCACAAAATAGTAACAAATTAAAACACGTGCATTTTCCGGTAACATTTTATCATTAAAAATATACATTACTTTTCTACATTACTTTGCACTGTTGACCCCAGGTACTTAATCCCTTTCACCTTCACTACCATTTGTCCCAACAACCTCACCTCTTCATTGCCTTCCCTCTCATTCACACACATGTACTCTGTCTTACTCCTACTGACTTTCATTCCCCTTCTCTCCAGTGCATACTTCCACCATTCCAGATTCTTCTCAACCTGCTCCCTATTCTCACCACATACCATCATTTGCAAACATCATCGTTTCCTGTCTGACCTCATCTGTCAACCAGCCCATCTTCACTGCAAACAAAAAAGGGATCAGAACCAACCCTTGATGCAATCCCACCTTCAGTAACTGTGAATATTAATACATAAAATGTTTTTAGTCCATGTAGAATAATTAGCCAGCCATTACATCATTAGTAATGAATAATTTATGTATTTAAGAATGAGTATTTATATTGTTTTATAGTCAATATAAAACAATATAAAATTTTAAAATTTTACATCCTACTCCCAATTTTTAGAATTTTTTCCTTTTAAAAGTGTAATAATAATAATAAAGCAGTGTGGTAGCGTAGTGGTCAGTATCCTCTGGGTACTGTTGGGACTTCTTCAACAGTCGAAAAACATGTATATTAGATAGATTGGTGAGTCTAAATTACCCATAGGAGTGTGTGTGTGTGTGTGTGGTTATTTGTCTACATATAGACTTGCGACCTGTTCGCTACGATCGGCTTGAGCAAACCCATGACCCCGAATTAGGAAATAAGCAGGTTAGATAATGAATAATGAATGAATGTAAAAATCCAATAAAAACTACTGTGTTGTGTCTGTGTGAAAGCGACAGTGCTTAAATTGAGTAACAGACAAAACAGAACCAGGATATAAAAAAAAAAGTCAGAAACGCATCAGAACTGAAGATTTATTTATTTACTTATTTAATGCTTCAGATCCTTTAAGCAACTTAAAACTATAGCAGTTTTTTAAAAACAAATATGGGACATTTAATTTAAAAGTTACTCCAAACAAGTCTACAAAAACATCCTAAAAATGTACATCTGAACAAATACAATAAAAAAAAAAAATACTCTAATAAAAAAAAAAAAAAAGTGCAAACCAAAAGAAAAAAAAAAGAAAAACACTTTCACAAAAACTTAGAGAAACAAACCAACTTCCTACTGGGTTCAGTGGATTTACTACAGATCAACAGTATTTTAATCGTTTAATCTGGTATAATATTCGAGGGGGTGGAGTTGGTGTAAAGGGTGGTTGGTGCTGGGTGTTGATTAGGGATGTTGGGTGTGGAGTCAACAGTCACAGTAAACAACTTAAACCAAATGCAAATGAATAAATTAGACTCTTTTGTCGACCGATTGATGGTATGAAACCTCTGTGTGTGTGTGTGTGTTTGTGCGTGTGTGTGTTTAAACGTGATTTTAACCGACTGTGTGGAACAGGAAGCTTGCACCCACGTTTCAACCAGCTACTTTCGGTAACAAGGAAAAAAGTTCATATTAAAATCACTAAATATTTATTTTAACTAAACTAAATGTTTATTGCTTGCTACCAAAGTTTACTTTATATCTGATGAAACAGAGAGGAAAACTTATCTGATCTAAATTGAGCATAGCCTCTAACTATCTAAAATATATATCTATAACTTATATACAGTATATAACGCCTCCTATCGACTCACAATCAAACAAAGTAGTGGACTAAGATATTTTTGGCCTTAAGCAGTACCAGAAGATAATAGCCTAAGGTTTATTTATTACCAAACAGCCACAACACACCAGCATCAACACTTACATTTATCTTAAGGTGGATCGATACATTCCATCTCCTGAAGCGCTACCTTAAAAGGATGTCCAGTGGAATTATTAGGAATCTGTTTTGGCTGTGTGACCGATTAAAATAAACTAAGACAACAACCGTAAAGCTAAAAACCTGATGAATCGTAACACATTAAACCCACTCTCTCAGGCAGAGTCGAACCCTCAGCCCAATCATGCGAGTTGTGATCAATACCATGATTAATAAATGCTGCTGCTTAAATCTATACTTATGGCAAAAGTAGTGCGTTCAGTAATTAGAGAAATGAAACACCAGGAAACGCTATGCACGTGAGGGTATGTGGTATCCAGACCATTAAAGCAGTGAAGCTAATATTAACTGCAAGATCATAAATGAGTTTTGCATAACATTTTCCCTGTAGTCATTTGCATAGTGCTAGTCTTATCTGTTCCCTTACGCCAAGCTGCTGGAGCCAAGACACTGAAACTTATCTCGTAGTGACTGGACGATTTTGGGCTGATTGAGAGCCTGTTGATTGTCATTAGGGTCATTCCAGACATAGTTCTGCAGAGCTGATTCTGGGCTCGCTGTTTGGCCCTTTTCTGAGCCATCGCCCTCATCCTCGGAACGGATCTCGACGTAATCGTCGTCGTCGCCACCCTCGTCTTTGAAGTTGGCCAGGTAATTCTGTGTGGCACTGATCACATTCAAATTTGACTGTCTGCTCAGCACCAGCACTTGCTGAGAGTCTCTTAGTGTGAGGTCACATGACTGGGAAAGATCAGAAGTCATTTGGGCAGGACACTCAGGAAGGCTGTGCTGCCGAGGGCCAAGACTCGGACGTCTTGCAATCGCAGCTCCTCCTTGACAACTGGTTTGTCCCAGATTACCCATACTCCCGCTGTTCTCTTTCTCTTGCTGCTCAGCCAACGATGACGATGAGAGACAACGGCTGTAGGGTAGAGTTTTAGATCCGTGCTTCTGAGGTGTGCTGTAAATGTGTTCAGAGTCAACTTTACTGGTCGAAGTCACACAAGTGCTCCAGCGTTGATTAGATTGACTGCTTGGAAGGGGTGGAATGTTCTTCAACGCAGGGGCGGATACTATAGCGGACAATTTTTGCTGAGAGTTCGAGGAGCGTCCGTCAACTTCAGCAGGCCAGGACACAAAACCAGAGAGTTCTCCATTGCTGTAAGTGCAGTTTAACCAATCAGGCTCTGGGAAGGCACTCTCTGGCAGGGATGGGGAGGAAGCCAAGCCTGAGCGTGAGAACAGGGGGTGAGGTCCTGACACGCTAATTGAAGATTTCAGCACTGGCGTAGCAGCAGAAGGATCTCTAAACATCACCTGCTCATATAACTGAGAATACTCTGCTATTCTTGCACCTGGGAATGTCCAAGAAGAAAAGAGAGAAAGAGAGTGACACAGAAAGAGAGAGACAGTGAAAAAAACAGAACTTAATGACAATACAAAATATAATATTTTTCTTACATTTATTCTAGAAGCATGAAGTGTTAGTAAAGATCACAGGTCTATGTAAGCAGACAGAATTGGCTCACCTATTGCTGCTCCACCTTGTTTCTTCTCTTCCAGAATGGCAGCTAAATCTTTTGCCTTGTTGGTCCTGAGTCTTGCACAGCTGGGCTCATGGTCCATACTCTTCATCTTTAGCAGCTGATTAGCCTTCTTGATCTTCTGGCTGTACTGTCTGGCCATAAGAAAAACTCTGTTTCTACCTTTGTCCCCTAAATCTAGGAACTGGTCTTCAGCATCGCCAGCCAGAAGAAGACCAGAGGATGCCAAAGGAAGAAATGAAGGGTCCAGTCCACTAAATAGTGTTTGCAGCTCAGTGTCTTTCTGTGTAGGAGGATCCTCATCATCCATGCGGAAGCTTCCACTGCTAAGCCTGGCTAGTTTGTTCCGAATGCTCTTGACTGTACCGGGTGGTGGTTCAGGACAGGATATTTGTATTTCTGGAATTGGGCCAGAGAACTGGATATGAGAAATAGGTCTTGAGACTTGGGTGACCGTGTTGGAGACTTGGGATAAAGGACTTGTGATATTCAGAACAGAAGCGGGGACTTGTGTAGCATGGGCGGCGACCTGTGGAAGCTGTGAAGCATGGGCGGCGACCTGTGGAAACTGTGATGCATGGGCGGCGACTTGTGGAAGCTGTGATGCATGGGCGGCGACCTGTGGAAGCTGTGATGCATGGGCGGCGACCTGTGGAAGCTGTGATGCATGGGCGGCGACCTGTGGAAGCTGTGATGC
>JAOTRA010000014.1:6473085-6485076 GCA_026260255.1 Pseudolaguvia tuberculata | reverse complement strand
TTCATTCTGTAAAGCTGCTTTGAGGCAATAACTATTGTAAAAAGCGCTATACAAATAAAATTGAATTGAATTGAATAGATGAGAGACAGGGACAGACCAAAGATAGGGACAGACCAAGACTGGGACAGAGACCGAGACAGACCAGAGACCGGGACAGAGACAGACCAGAACAGGGGCAGAGGCCGAGACTAGGACAGAGAAAGACCAGAACAGAGGCCGGGACAGACCAGACAGAGAGGGGTCAAAAACCGACACAGAAAACGGAGAAAGAGTGGGAGTGAGAACCGAGAAAGAGCAGGAGCGAGACCGGGAACAGTGAGAGAGCGGAAGCAAGAACCGAGGCTGAGAGAGAGAATTGACACCGTGAGAGAGACAAGAGACCGGGCGAGGGACAAGTACCAACTTAACACGATACTCAAAAGAAACAAAACCCTACAGCGATGCAAATCAGAAGATACAATACTTAACTCGGAACTAAGACGTGGAAATATATTCTTGGACAAGACGAGGATCCAGATGCGAACATACAAGCATAACAACGAAAGAATAATCTGAGAGTCAGTGTGGATATTGAACATTTTTTGCTCTTATGGTTGAAGTGTTTAGTCGGCACCACAAGTCTGAGCGTGCGACTAAGTCTAGTAAACCCACATTGCAGGACGGTCAAGCCCAGTCAGCTCAGCCCCAAATAACGCACCATTGCTTGATTGGATGCTTGATTGTTTAGTGATGCAGAAGGGATAAGGCATGTATCAAAAGACTCTTAAATATACACAGCCAATTAAGTGGAAACAGTATACAAATACAAAACCTTCAAATTACAAGTAAAAAGCTTTAGTTAATCCTTAAAAACATGCAAGAACAGTATCTAGAGTCAAACCACCTTCTTTTTCTCACCACATCCATAAACCTTCTTCTTGGGCTTCCTCTTTTCCTCCTGCTCGGTACCTCCATCCTTAGCATTCTTCTACCTATATACTGCATGTCCCTCCTCTGCACATGTTCACACCATCTCAACGTACCCTCCCTCACCTAGTCTCCAAAACATCCTATGTGCACTGTCCCTCTAATAAACTCATTTACAATCCTGTCCATTCTAGTCACTCCCAATGAAAATGTCAATATGCTCCTCATCCTGTCTTTTTGATAACACCACTGTTTCTAAATCATACAAGATTGCAGGTCTCACTACAGTCCTATAAACGTTTTCTTTCACTCTATCAGAGACTTGTTGATCACAAATCACTCATCCCAGTCTTTTCCACCCTGCCTGGACTCTTTTCTTCAATTCTCTAACACACTCTCCATTACTGTTGACCCAAGGTACTTGAATGCCACTAGCTTCACTACCAACCTTACCACCCCATTGCCTTCCCTCTCATTCACACACATGTACACTGTCTTACTCCTACTGACTTTCATTTCCCTTCTCTCCAGCGCATACCTTCAACTTACCAGATTCTTCTCAACCGGCTTCCTATTCTCACCACAAATCACAATATCATCAGCAAACATTATTATTCATGGAGACTTCTGTCTCACCTCATCTGTCAACCTGTCCATCACCACTGCAATCAAGAAAGGGCTCAGAGCCAATCCTTGATGCAATCCCACCTTCACCTTGAACCAGTCCAACATTCCTACCGCACACCTCACTGCTTTCCCACTGTTCGTATACATGTCCTGTACCACCCTCACATACTTCTCTGCTACACCTGACTTCCACAGACAATACCACAACTGCTCTCTCTGAACTCTGTCGTACGCTTTCTCCAGATCCACAAACACACAATGCAACTCCTTCTGTCCTTCTATATACTTATCCATTAACATCCTCAAAGCAAATATTGCATCTGTAATACTCTTCCTTGGCATGAAACCAAACTGATGCTCACAGATGGGCACCTATTCCCTCAGGCTAGCTTCCAATACTCTTTCCCATAACTTCATGGTGTCACTCATCAACTTTATTTTCCTGTAGTTACTGCACATCTGCACATCTCCATTATTCATATAAATCGGTACCAGAACACTCTTTCATTCCTCAGTCATCCTCTCACCTTCCAAAATCCTGTTAAACAATTTATCCAGAAACTCCACTGCCATCTCCTCTAAACATCTTCTACTGGAATGTCATCTGGTCCAACCGCCTTTCCACTCTTCATCCTTATAATAGCTGCTGTCACTTTCGCCTTACTAATCCTATTCACTTACTGTTCCACCATCACCACATCATCCAACCTTCTCTCTCTCTCGCTTTCCTCATTCATCAGTTGCTCAAAATACTCTCTACACCTTCTCAACACACTCTCCTCAATAGCCAACACATTTCAATTTGCATCCTTTATTGCTTTAACTTCCAGTACATCCTTCCCAGCTGTCTCTTTGCCTGGCCAATTGGTACAAATCCTTTTCCAAATCCTTAGTGTCCTCATATGCCTTTCCTTTCACCTGTTGCCTTATCTCCTTATACTCCTGCCTACTTTTAGAATCTTTCACCCAATCCCAATTCTGTTTCTCCAACCTCTTTCTCCTTATGCTTTCCTGCATGTCCTCATTCCACCACCATGTCTCTTGTCTTCCTTTCCCTTTCCAGATGTCACACCAAGTACCTTCCTGGCTGTCTCCCTTATTTTTAAATCTCACACTACAGTCTTCCTCCTTTAGCTTCCACCATCTTGTTCTTTTGTCTGTCCTCTCTCTCTTCCTCTTCTTCCTAACCGCCAAAGCCATCCTACAGACAACCATCCAATGCTGTTCAGTTACACTATCCCCTGCCATCACCTTACAGTCTCCAATCTTATTCAGGTTACCTCTCCTGCACAAAATATAGTCCACCTATTTGCAACTTCTTCTACTCTTGTATGTCACCCTATGCACTTCCTTCTTAAAATAAGTGTTAACACTGCCATCTTCATCCTTTTCCTCCATCTCACAACCTACTTGTGATGCACTGTTACCATCGCGCTCCACCAGCCTCACGTTCATCACCCTATCAGAAGCTCTCTTCCCCTCTACCACACTCTCAATGTACCTTTTCTTCAGGATTACACTTACACAATTTCTCTTTCCATCTACACCATGAAAAAACTGTTTAAATCTACCTCCAATGTAACTGGCCTTACTCCCTTTCCACCTGGTTATCTGAACACACAACCTTTATACACTCCATAATGTCAGCTCTCTCTCTTTACCAGTCATAGTACCAACATTTAAAGTAACTCCACTCTCCTACACTTCTCATTACCCTGCCGTCTCTGTAGACATCTCATTTTCATTCTCATTCACAACACCCTCTCATTCTTCTCCTTTGGCCAACAGTAGCCCAACTTCCACTGGTACAATGTCGGCTAACGGTACCTGTGGCGGTCATGGTTAACCCGGGCCTCGACCGATCCGGTAGGAAATTCTCAGTTGTGATCTGCATATTTGATTTGGTGCAGTTATTTCCTGGATGCCTTTCTTAACGCAACTTTACCATTTATCTGGTCTTGGGACCAGTGCTAACAATGCACTGGCTTGCGCAACCGTAATGGCTGGGTTATCTACAGTCAAACCATGGTCCAGATAAAGTAAGTGTTCAGTACTAACTAGCATCCACAAGACTACCGTTATTCAGATACCATAGAAGTCAGAAGTCTTAACGAATACCAACTAGTAGTCTTGACTCACAGTGCTTTGAGCATCTGATCAAGAGACATGCTGCTCTACCAACACTTCTACACCGTTTTAAACAGAAAAATGTAACTTATGTACAATTAATATTTTTATAAAATCTTTATTGTATCAGTCCAACACCTTAACCACTAAGCCACCACGTCTCCATTGTTACTAAATGGGCCCTGTATTTTCAATCACAATCACAGAATAAGTCTCCAGCTTCTTAAAATCTGTTGTTTATTCTGAGCATTGTAGAAGATGGAATTTGCAAAGCATTTTCAATTCGATAATGAACTTTTTTATAGATAATCAAGTTACAGAACTGAGTTCAATTAACTTAATTAGTTGCTTATTCTCCAAGCAGAATCTTTTTAAAATATTTAGCTTTTTCAGCGCTTTGCTACTGTCAACATTTGTGAAGTGGATGAAATTGTACATTTAGTTAAGAGATAAACATTCATTTTAAAAGTGTCAGAAACCAAAATTGAATGTGATTTACAAATGTTTAATTTCAATCAATCAATTTTAAGTGTGACAGTAAGCTGATTTTTGAATACACAGTGTGAAGTTGAATAAGAACCAGGGTTTTGTTTTATGCATGAAAGTTTTCCTTACTGATTACACAGTTCTATTTCAGTATGAATGAAAACTGTTGTATAAGAGTAGTTCAGGAATAATTAAACATTACTTTAGTCCAGACATTAGCTTTGCTAAGAATATGTCAGATGCGGTGAAGAATACAACCTACCAGCACACTGAAACAATTTGCTCCAGTTGATACAAATGTTTAAGCATGTAGTTGCCTAGAGTACCTTTATAGGTTGAAGAGTTACTCCTTCACTAGAAGTCTATATTTTACTTGTTCCAGCTTGACAATACCTTGTACATAACATGGGTCATGGTGATATGGATTGTCAAGGTTGTTGTAAAAGAACTTGAGTATCCTCATTAAATGAGCACCGCATTCTGGGACCTGGGAGCATATTTTGAAGATGCTCATTGTCAGTTCTGTACACAAAAATCTGTCAGATGTTAAAGCCATATAGATATTAGTACATTTTTTGTGCCACATATGAACTGAACCAGGACTAATCTTGGAGTTGAGAGAGAACCCTAAGCCCGTAAAGCAGGGTGTCCACAAAGCACGATCAAACGACGGCTGCATTTAGCCTTGTGGAGTGCGGAGCTCTGCGCAGATCCTTTAGCCTGCAGTCGCAAAAGTGGTACTAGACACAACCAGAAAATACATAAGGTGCACCGGATTATATGGCACACTTGATTTCTGAGAAAATATAAGAATTTTAAATGCGCCTTCTACTCTTAAAGAATGCAGTAAGAAAATATTGTTGAAAAAAACCCCAGCTTACCAATACAGAATGTATTACTGTTTATTTTTAAGAAACTGATGAAGGCGGATACAGATTTCAAATGGTAAAAATATTCACACACACAAATGCAAAATAAGAGCCACACGAGGATAAGGAACAAAGGGGTACAAGAAATCACACTCAGCTCACAGATAAGTCATATCTGTTGATAACCTTAAAATGCAAAAACAACTCAATCACGGTTTGGAAGTAAAGCAACAATGCATTTTTTTTAAAGCATTTTAACATTAACCAGAACAAACTGTAAATCATCAAACTGATTATGTAACAATTCTCACTATTGTATGCAAACCTGATTGTTTCTTTAATTACAGCCCACTGGTGGGACCAGGTTCTAAATATTAAACTGCATATTTTTGTGATATTGTACTTTAAAAGAAACGCTTTAGCGGCTATAAAATGTTCACTATTGAGGGATCAGTCACCCATTTTACCAGTAACAGTCAGGTCGTGTGAAATGAGCATAAACATGGTCAGGGTTGGACAGGGAGTATAAACATTGCCGAAAACATATTTACCTGTCCAGCCTATAAACAAACATCGACAAGGAAGGTTAAATTACTTCTGATTAACAGTGATCAACAAATTTCTTTCGAAATTATCTGTGCCCTATTTCATAACAGACTATAAAATAGATTTTATGTGATGCCACCAAAAATAAAGTGTGAAATGTTATGGTCTTTTTGTTGATCACCAGCAGACATAACTTTTACATCTTCAACTCAAATGTAAAAAATGTGAGTCAAAAACTTAATACATTACATGACATTAAATATACACTATTTGGCCAAAAGTATGTAAACCCCTGTAACCTCACAGACTTGCTCCAATCTAAAAACTGAACACATTTATTATGGATCGGTGATTGTTGTGATAACATTTTGTTATATATCTAAAGCTGAATCCTGGTCACCAGATTCCATGTAAAAATTATTACATTTAGTTAACCAAAACATCATCCAAAAATAAACAAAGTCTTCAAACATTTCTTTAATTGGATTCAAACACTCACCAGTACAGTATCTGAATTTGACCAAGGTAACGATTAAAAGGTGTAAATGGTAAAATGATACATTAAATTAGTTTTAAAAAAATAATAAATCATTACACTTACAATGCAGAAATAAACGTAAATTTCAACCAGTTGTGGACAATTCATTTGAATATTTTTCATGTAACAAAATTAGTTGAAATCATGTCAGAGGATGTTTATGCAAATACACTATTACAGTTACAAAAACATTAAAAAAAAAAACCCAGTGAGAAACAGTTGCTTATCACAATCATGGCAGTTTGTGGCACATTTTGGATAATAAACAAATTATCCCCTTATGCAGCGAAATGGACATTCTGACTGCAAGAAAAAAAAATCTATAGGAAAAGAGACACTGATTGGACTTCTCCACTTTGACTATAAGGCACAGTCACAGGATCAAAGTTGAAGTAAAGGTGACTGCTACAAGCCTTTTTAAAAAATAAAATCAAGAAAGCAGAAAAAAAAAAAACATAAAAGAGGGATTTTCAAATATTTAAAAAGCGAAGTGCATGTTAACATAAAATTAGTATAACTATTATAAAAATACATGCCGCCAATTTTTGGAGGGAAGAGGAAAACACAGCCTCTCTATCCAAACTGCCAAATAAACATTAAAGATATTTTTAGGTTTCCCTGAAGCTGCAGGAATTTGATGTGATCATGTGATACTGTATGTAAGAGATGGAATGCTCGAGGTCTTGAGCCCAGCAACATGAGCTGAGTAACCATAGTGTGCTCTTCCCTAAAACTGAGGTTCTTCTAATGTAGTTGTTGGTAGCATGTAGATGCAAATCCCAAATTGTTTTAAATAGTTAAAAATGGTTAACATGATCTGAGACAGCCAGTGGGAGTGAATGTGTAAAAGGTGAGGAAGAAGACAGGGTCCTACAGCTGGATTTAGTTTTAGGTACTAGAACTCCTCCTGGTCCTCTGCTTCAGCATCTGGTATGACAAAGCCCTCCTAGAGGAGTGACAAACGATACAGAGATGGTACTGTTTAAATGTTATAGCCCTCTTTACTGGGGCCATTTTAAGATTTTGTTCATGCATCTATACATGTACAGATATTTTTTGATATTCTTTGATATTCTTTCTCTCTTGATCAAGAGTTCAAACCCAAGCTTTCCTGATACCTGGATGAATGGTGGCCTAGCTTACACCAATCCGAGTTTCTTTACACTATTGTCAGAGTGTTCCAGTTAAAGCTTACTGAGAATAAGTCCCAAGAATAAAAATGGCAAAAAGATCAAGATTGTGCACAACATAAAATAAGACTAGTATAGACAAGTTCAAAGATAATTTAAAATAATCATAAAGAATTTAGTGCCACTTTAACAGACTTTATGCATAAATATACACTGAGATGCAGTTGCTAATACATTAGAGCCATTCAATTCTGCTTTGTACTTACATCTGTGGCATAGAGAATATCCACAATCCTCTGCAGTGTTGGGTCTCCCTCACTCTCCTTTTCCTGGCAAATCAGCTCAATGTTTCTCAATTTTCCAAAGTAAAAATCTCGCTCTTTTTCCATATCCTGGATTGTGGACTTTAGAATGTTAAGCTAAAAAAAAAAAGAAAAGAAGGATGTTGTTCCTTAACCCTTGTAACACTGTTTAAATTAGCATTTGCGCACGCGCACACACCTCCTGTATAAGCTCCGCCCTTTCATCATCACCACCAGCACCTGGTCTCCGTGCAGAACTGGGAGTCACTTTGGGTGCTACTTTAGCAACAGCCGCTCTTTGTGGTGCTATAAACAAAAAAACCAAACCAAGAATGAGCAAAAACTATAGTCTATAGTTAGAAGAATATAATAAATGAATAAAGTAACTTTTTTGTCCTTCGGCTACTCCTGTTAGAGGTTGCCACAGCGGATCCGTGATCCGCACATTCGACTTGGCGGGGTTTTACGCTGGATGCCTTTCCTAACGCAACCCAAAATGATAGACCAAATAGCAATTATATTTGCTTGCTATTTGGTTTTTTTTGTTTGTTTTTTTTTTCATTTGCCAACTTACAAAGAAATTAGTTTACGATTTTAATATCTTTAATCTAACAGTGAGAGGGAAATGGTTGATTTGCATATTTATTTATTCATTCAATCATCGCTTACTCCCCAATTACCAAATTGGGGTCACGGGAGTCTGCTGGCGCCTATCACAGCATACATAGGGTGAGAGGCGGGGGTATACCCTGGACGTGTTGCCAGTCCATCTCAGGGCAACATACAGACAAACAACCATTCACACACATTCACTCACCAATCATTTAGACTCACCCAATTGACCTAATCCTAATCTGCATGTTTTTGGACTGGGGGAGGAAACCGGAGTGCCCATAGGAAATCCAGGCAAACGCAGGGAGTACATGCAAACTCTGCACAGAAAGATACCCGGCACGGGAATCGAACCCGGGACCTTCTTGTTGAGGCTAACCCCTACGCTACTGCCTAATATTCATATTAAATGAGTAAAAATAAGCATTTTGTGAAGAGGTCAAATACTTATGTAGTGTGTGCTCAAGTTTTTCTCCATTGCTAGCAATAAATATCTGTGAGAAGTGCAAGTTACCAGAGAAGAAAGCCTAGTTATTATAAAGTTAATAAGAAAGAAAAGCGCCACACTAAAATGCACACCAACAGTGATTTTACAAACGTTCAATAAAATTTCAAAATAACAGACTATTTACTCATTTTTGTTTAGAAAACCTTAACAGCATTAGATAGATAGCATTATTATAAAGAATTACAAAATGCTGTATTCAATAAGAAATTTCATTATTTCCTCATCAAAACCACAAACTTGTGTTCTAGATACCTTGCCTACATGTTTCTTCAAAAATTAAATCGGTCCTAGAAATAAACTATTCTATTAGCACTGGTTATCTAAATCTTTCAATCTGGCCGATAAACATTAAAAAAAAATAGACCATGACCACTGTCAACTCCCCAACTTTATACCAATAAACCCAACATTATTTTCACTGCTTAAAGTGGAAAATTACCTGTTATGGCCTTTTATCAGGGCTGTTTCCTTGCTAGTGTTGCTTAGTGCAGCATTTGCCACCATTAAACACAATATTCTCATTGCTAGGACAGAATATGTCTGAATGGGAACAACTACGACAAGGCTTAAGTTATATTAATTGACTGCTTCTGTGGACATGTGTCTATATAAAGGAAATGAGCTGAAATCTTAGGAGCGCTCTCTAAGAGAATGGTACTAATCACAGCTTCTTATCTGTATAAAAGGAGCAAAAACTCTTGCTGGTTGATAGAGGATCAAATACATTTGCATTTTAAGTGGGTTTTTAAAACATGTTTTTATGGATATTTTTGTTGTTAGTTTGTTTGAATGGTTAGAATAATTAACATCACTGTAAATTTACTTGCCGAAAGTAAAGAGGTCAAGCACTTGAGATAACATCTACACCATGCAATCAAAACTGCCAGTAGAAAATATCAGCTTTAAGAACATGCTTTAAAAATATATCAGAATAAACCTTTCAGTTTGGTAGGACTGTTTGAAGCATAAATAAGTAAGCTTCCAAAACAACAAACCTGCATTCATAATCTTCTTAGGTTTGCTGAGAGCAGGCATTGCTGGGTTGGGAACTTGCATTGCATCCTGGCCTTGGCGTGCCTCCACTGGGTCATACTCTTTGCCATCATAGTTGGCGTCAAAAAATTTCTTAAACCACTGCACAAACTCAAAATTGTCCTGGAATTTGCCCTTTATCAATTTGTCAACAGGAATGATCTACAGGAGTAGATGAGTTTTAGAGATTTAGTAAAACAGGAAAATGGAATGAGACAAGCAATAAACTTCACACAGAAAAACAACTCGTCTACAATGTACCAAGCAATAAAGCTGATCTATGCTTCTAAAACTAGATTGCCGTTTTGGAGAAAATAAAGTAACAAATAATTTTAATAGAAGCAGTTGAGGTTGAAGGCTACTTACTTTGTCAACACCCATTCTCTTAAATCCGGCTTGCAAAATTTTAAAATTGTGAATGTATTCATGCTCCAATTTTGCTGAAAATTTGACTTTCTTTAAAGGCACACAACCAGGAAAGAGCATGTCCATAAACTGGCAATAAGCAGCACCTGGAAGGCAAAAACAATGACACCATTACTGAACTATATTAGGTTTAAATTAAAAAGGCCTGCTACAGTGACTACCAGCCACTACCTCACTTCAGCAAGTAGCCAACCATATAGTTCAACACTCATTCTAACAGTATGAATAAGTTTATTCTAAATATTCATTGGTCTACATTTATTGAGCTCAAGTACTGATAATATTAGACATCCATTAAATTATACATGCATTAAATTATGCATGTATACCTTGGTTAAAAAAACCTGAGGTATGGCTACACATCAGCAAATGTCATTTTAATATCAATTTTATATTGATATAACGATTTAAGCCGATAGATAGATAAACAGACAGATCTGTTTTTCACACTAAATAATATTTCAACAGGGCAGCACAGTGGTGTAGTGGTTAGAATGGTCGCCTAACAACAAGAAGGACCCAGGTTCGACTCCCGGGTCGGGCATCTTTCTGTGCAGAGTTTGCATGTTCTCCCCGCGCTTGCGTGGGTTTCCTCCCACATTTCAAAAACATGCAGATTAGGTTGGCTGGTAATTATAAAGTGTCCATAGGAGTGAATGTGTGAGAATGGTTGTTTGTCTATGTGTTGCCCTGCAATGGACTGGTGATCTCTCTAGGGTGTACCCCTGCCTCTAGCCGAATGTGAGCTGAGATAGGCACCAGCAGACCCTTGTGACCGAGAACTAGGGAATATGCGGGTAAAAAGATAAATGAATGAATGACTCGCTTATTCCCAAATTTGGGGGAGTCTACCCTGGCAGAACATGCAAACTCCTCACAGAAAAGCATCTTACCCAGAAATCAAACCCGGGAGCTTCCTGTTATGAGGTGACAGTGCTAATCACTATTTCACCACGCCACACTAAATAAGATTTAGTTTTGTTAAACTGCTAGTTGTCAGTAATTCAAATTCAAAACAGTTTTGACACATTTTAAAATCTATAGATTTTTGCAGAGCCACAAAAAGTGGTTGTGGTCGCCGAGTGGTCAAGGTGTTGGACTAATACCAGAAAGACCAGAGTTCGATTCCCAGCAAGCAACCACAGTGGGCCCTTGAGCAAGGCTCTTAACTGTAACTGTATATTCAAAAGGTCCAGTGCCCCAATTTGAAACAGGATGGCCTTTTTCTTGAAAACAAGCCAGCATTATATTTTTCCAGCTGTCTCAAGGCTCCTCTCCTAAAGTTTATTACTGCAGATTGTAGTGTTGCATAGAATAGGCTAATCAGAGCCTTTTCATATGCATTAGTTGTTGTGAGCTTTCTTTGCAAGAAATTCATTCACAAACCAAAATACAACCCCTGGCAAAAAAGTAGGAAATCGCCACTCTTCACTCAATCAAACGTTTGCCTAGAATAATTGTTTTGTATAAAATATTTGCAAAAAACCTAGTCAAATTGGAGATCAAAGAGAGGAAAATTATATGGAATCAACAAACAAAAACACCCCTAGTGCACTATATCTGGCTTTTATAACAGCTTGATTTCTCTGTGGCATTAATTTAACTATTACAACAAACAAAATATTTCATCAGTCTCCAATGGTCTCTTATTGCAGTTGCCAGATCAACTTTGCAGACTGGAACCTTAGATTGCAGTCCAAACTATTTGCATGACATGCCTTTGACATTTGTCTTGAAGAACCATTTTTACAGATTTTGTCATATGGCACAGGGCATTCTTCTTCTTCTCCTTTCGGCTTCTCCCATTAGGGGTCGCCACAGCGGATCATTCTTCTCCACCCTACCCTGTCCGCTACATCTGCCTCTTTCACCCAAACTACCT
>JAOTRA010000014.1:6449697-6461230 GCA_026260255.1 Pseudolaguvia tuberculata | reverse complement strand
AGCGCATGTAGGATGTTTTGGAGATAAGGTGAGGGAGGCTAGGTTGAGATGGTTTGGACATGTGCAGAGGAGGGACAGGCAGAATATTGGTAGGAGAATGCTGAGGATGGGGGTGCTGGGCAGGAGGAAAAGAGAAGGTTTATGGATGTGGTGAAGGAAGATATGCAGGTAGTGTGGAGAAGAGTGATCCGTTGTGGCGACCCCTAACGGAGCAGCCGAAAGGGGAAGAAGAAGAAGAAGAAGAAGAAGAAGAAGATGACAAAGCAGGAATTATATACTATCCATTCCAATAGGTAAAACTATCAATAGCAGGTCTCAACTCAACCTACAAAGTGAGATTTCGTTGTTGAAGTGTGTGTTTAGCACAAAATGGACTGAAACTTATAAATGTTTAAAAAATGTCTAGGCAAATCATGAAAGCTGGGCATGGTAGAAATGCCATTAATCGTTCACTGTGGGCAATGGTATGTATTTGCAGCACCAACTAGGTTGCCACTAGGGTGGCTAAATGATCTAGACAAAGATTTGTCAAATACAATCTGTCTTGAAAATAATCCACAAGCTTATTTAGGTCAGGTTAACAGCCAATAAACAACACATAGACTTAAATTATTAACCTCCAGAAACATTTGGCCATAAAGGCCAATATCTACAATATTCTATGAAGTCAAACACCTTCTCTCATATCGGTTAAAGGCCATCTAATCTGAAAGCCTGTCTCATAGAAGAAATGGGAAAAAAGTAGCTGTGAATATGGAGATAACTTGTCAGAGATTGGGTGAACCAAAGTCTTTTCCCCTCTCTCTTTCTATGATATATCTGCACACAGGAAATGAAAAAGGCTGCTGTTTCCCCACCCCCAGTTTTGTTCTGAACATCCCCTCCCCCTCACCCTTCCCTCAAAGCCTGATACTGCACGTCCATACCATAAGACCTTTACAGTAAACAGACTGCATAAAAATCATTAGTATTGAGAAACAATGAAGAGCTAGACCAGGCAAACAATTTTAACCAGATGAAACGTTAATCTGGGTGATTCATAAGAATGAAAATAAAAGACAATGAAATGACTAACATTTTATTTTAATTTTTCCTTTCATTAACATTCTTTCATAGAATTTAGGATACAGCCCCAACTGTGGTTTGTTTCCTTTGCAGACAAAACTGAGTTGTGAGAAGCGAGACACATATGCTGTTCCAAACGACATAGCAAAGAATACATTACACTTTAAAATGTTCACTTTACATTTAAACACAGAACTACTGACTTTGATCTTTATGCTGAACATTCAGCAAGGTAGCTTAGTTGTTAGTACTATTGTTATACATCAGGAAGGCTCAGGTTTGATTTCCAGACACGGACCTATCTGTGTGGAGCATGTTTCCCCGAACCTTGAATTGGTGTATTCTGGGTAGGATGATTTCATCCTACAGCCCAAAAACATTTATGTTTGGTTGATTGGTAATTCTGTTAGGATTGAGTGTGACCCTGTGTTGGACTGGTTACCTATCCAAAGTGAACCCTTCTGCCTTTTGTCTTATTTTTGTTGAACAATCCATATGGACAGATGCAGAAAATAGAGAACACTTTTTAATATTGATCTAATTTTACACTTATGTATAATACAGCAATAGCAGATTATCAGCAGATTATTACTATGCTGTTACCATAAAATTGTAATAAATGCACGCACATGACAGTTGTGTCCAGATTCCACATTTAAAAACAGGAATTTTGTGAACAGTGAACAATTAAAACACAGTCGTTTCTGTGTCAGGCTCAACAGCATATATGCTGACCAACCAGGCAGTCAGCTTGTAAAGGATTTACACCATTCTGTCTCTCTTCCCCCATACCACAATCTTATATTCTATTGGGAGAGGGAATAGGTGAAAAGATGGCACTGCTTCAACTCTAGGCCAGATTCTATGATAGTGCAGCTTTTGACTGCACAATTGTTTGCTGCCTAAGCAGTGAATAATGGTAGCCTCAGTTTGATTTGCAGTTATGTGACAGGCCACAGCCAAAGCTCATGGCACCAAATAGAGAAATGCCTGTTTTTCCTCTTTAGGCTGTCTCCTCCTCCTCCTCCCTCTTGTATTCCCTCCCCCCTTGCACTGTTTTCTGTGTGAGAGGCCTTTCCAGGCCTTTAATGCAGACTGAGCAGACTGAAAATAAGTGAAATGATCAGTGTTAACAGTCAATGGAAGTAGTGAAATAACGGCAAATATAAGAATAAAACAAAGCTTACCTCTGTGGCTGCATGGCTGAAAGTATAATGTTAATACTTATGAAACATGGAGGACAGTCTCAGCCTTTAGACAAGGGAGGGCTCGCTCTAAACACTAAGCGCAGGAGGCCTGTGTGTGATCAGAGGTGCGCTGTGACTGGCTACCCTCCTACTGACAGCATCTAAAGCCATAGCTGATTGGTTAGATGGCTTCCTGAGTAATTATCTTTGTTCAGCATTGCCAGGAGTACTAGATAGGACTAAGACCACAAGGAAAGACACAATTAGGCCTTGTTCATTTAAAAATGCACTCGGAAACATTAAACTGATTGTAAAATGACACAGGTATTGAAGAAAAAGTTGTATTGATGGCAAGCTTTATGCTAAGCTATACATGTTTGGAAAATCCCCCATTAGAACACACCCAGTGCCAAAGAAGTTTGAAACGTTATCAAAGTGAAACATAACTGTCTATAATTCGACAAATGAAACCACCACAACCACAGTATCTCTGTAATACAGTAGCAGCCACTCAACACTAGCTAAAATGCACTATCTAGAATATTTGTTTATTTATTAATGTATGTACTTAATGCATTTATTTCAATATTTCCTTTAAGAAAAGTTCAGTTTTTTTCTGGAAAACTAGAATCACAGCCGCTATATAACAATCCCAACCCCTCATAACTTATTTGATTTTTAAGTAGTACCATTAGGCTTCAAGAATGTGAAACGTGAACTACTAGGCCTCAAAATGGAGGTACAAATTTGGAGTACACATGTATATAACTTACCCAACGCTGGCCCCTAGTGGACATAAAAAATTGATGGATTCAGTGTAATAATATATCATTAACTTATTCATCTTATTACGCACTTATTCCTTAATTATGGATTTGTTGGAGCCTATCCCAGTGCACATAGGCAAGAGGCAGGGGTACACCCTAGACAGGTCGCCAGTCCATCTCAGGGCACACACAAACAAACAACCACTCACATACACATTCACTCACATACACATGAACTTCTCTAAAATGTCCTGGTATACAGCTGTATTGACCTGTATTGACCTCAACACAAAAAAACCAACACTAACAGATAGCATGGCACCGCAAAGCATCACTGACTGTGGAAACTTTACACTGTAGTTGTTCTTGTAGTATTGACTCCAACTTTAGTCCACTCTTTGTGAATCTCCCACACATTTTAAATAGGTTTTGTTTCACAATTCTCTCCAAGTGTGGTTATCTCTTTAACATTTAACATTTATTATTTTATATATGCTAGTTAAAATCAATCAAAAGAAAACAGAAAGAGGTGAGGGTGCATTAGCTAGATAAGAAATGTGAATATCTATCATTGAACACTATATTGCCAAAAGTATTTGCTCACCCATCTAAATAATCAGAATCAGGTGTTTCAATCACTTCCATGGCCAGAGTTGAATGAAATTATTACGGGATCATAAACACGGGCTGGAGCCAGAATTCGGGTACATGTCTTTATTTACACAGGTAAGTACCAACTGAGAATTATTCATAAACAAAGTGACGCTGCTCTATTTATCTATCTTTATTGAAAAAAGTACTTAGCTTCATGGAAACAGATTCTTAGAACACGATGACGATCGGAGGCAAACCTATCCACGTAACGTATAAATAATATCCACGCATAACGCTCAAATAATAATCCGCCTTACATAACACCTTAAATAACGCACCAACACCAGTCTGCTTGATCACATACCCAATCAGCGGGTGATGGTGGTTAGTGACATGGAAAGGGTAAGGCATGACAGTACCTCCCCCTTCAAAGAACAGCATTGTCTGTCTCTGCCCCTAAACAATACACTGGGGCAAAGACAGATAAAATCTGGGACAGACCAGAGACAGGGAGCAGGACTGAGACCAGAAAAAGGGACAGGGAAGGAGACAGACCAGAGACATGCATAGGGACAGACCAAAGACCGGGACCAGGACTGAGACCAGAAACATGGACAGGAAAGGAGACAGACCAGACAGAGATGGAATGAGAATTGACAAAGGAAAGAGGATAAGACAGGGTGAGACAGAAAGACATGCTCCCCAGGGGACAGACAAGAAACAGAACCAGACAGATAGAACCGAGTAAAGGGGAGGAAACTGAACCAAAATAAGTAAGAGGTCAAAGAGAACAAGGACAGAGAATGAGGACAAAGAACGAGGGAACAAGGACAGAGAACGAGGATGAAGAACAAGGGAATGAGGACAGAGAACAAAGACAACGAATGAGGGAACGAGGACAGAGAATGAGAATGAAGAATGAGGGAAAAAGGACAGAGAACAAGGAAATGAGGACAGAGAGCAAGGACAAAACGAGAACAAAGAACAAGGGCAAAGAGCGAGGACAGAATGAGGGTGAAAAGGAAGGACAAAACAAGGGCAAAGAGTGAGGACAGACCGAGGGCAAAGAGCAAGGACAGAATGAGGGCAAAGAGTGAGGGCGAAGAACGAGGACAGAACAGGAACAAAGAACGAAGGAAAGAGGACGGAGAACGAGAACCGAGGACAGAGAGCAAAGAGAGAACAAGGGGTTGAGGATAGAGAATGAAGGATTGAGGACAGAGTACAAGGAAAGAAGGACAGAGAACAAGGACAAAGTACAAGGGACAGAGGACAGAGAGCAAACACAAAATGAGAACAAAGAACAAGGGCAAAGAACAAGGACAGAATGGGGACAAAGAACGAGTACAAAGAGCGAGGACAGAACGAGGATGAAGAACAAGGGCGAAGAGCGAGGACTGAATGAGGGGAAAGAGCGAAGACAGTGCGAGGTTGAAGAGCCAGGACAGAACAAGGGCAAAGAGCAAAGACAGATCCAGGGCAAAGAGCAAGGACAGAATGAGGGCGAAGAGTAAGGACAGAACAAGGGCAAAGAGTGAGGACAGAACGAGGGCAAAAAGCAAGGACAGAATGAGGGCAAAGAGTCAGGTCGAAGAACGAGGACAGAACAGGGACGAAGAACGAGGGAATGAGGATGGAGAACGAGGAACAAGGACAGAGAATGAGAACCGAGGACAGAGAGCAAAGAGAGAACGAGAAATCGAGGACAGAGAATGAAGGATTGAGGATGGAGAAGAAGAGACTGAGGGCGGAGAACAAGAGACCGAGGGTGGAGAACAAGATACTGAGAACGGAGAACGAGGAAACGGAGAGCAGAGGTCAAGGAAACTGAGGGCAGAGAATGGGGAAACCGAGGGCAGAGAATGAGGAAACAAAGGCAGAAAACAAGAAAACAAGGCTGGAAAATGAGGAAAAAAGGGCGGATAACGAGAGATCGAGGGCAGAGAACTAGAGATCAAAAGCAGAGAACGAGAGATTGAGGGCGGAGAACAAGAGATCAAAAGCAGAGAACGAGAGATTGAGGGCGGAGAACAGACAAGACCAAGTCTGAGGGGGAGAGACAGGGACCAGAACCGAGAGAGGACTGGAACAGAGCAAGGACATGACAGTTAACAAAACACAAGAAAAACAAAATCCTGAGGGCTGAGGCTCTAAATAGAACAAATATATTAAGTTAAACATAACCTTCTGGGAAAAAAATAAAAAAGGAAAAAACAAGGTACTCAGCCCATAGTCCATAGTCCAGGAGGGGCAGCATCAGGGAGAGGCTTCCCGGCCTCCATGAAGAGAAAAAGAGGCTTCCAGGCCTCGTCAGGAGCAGAGAGTGGCTCCTGGACCACCACAAGAGCAGATCGAGGCCTCCAGGCCTACCTGAGGACAGAACAAGGCCTCCAGGCCTCCACTTGAGCAGAGAGTAACTCCTGGTCCACCACAGGAGCCACAGAAGTAGATGGTGGCTCCTCGAGACCTGGTGGGAGCGCCGTGACCTCCAAGGAACCTAGTGGGAGTGCCGCGACCTCCTCGGGGCTAGGAAGAGGTTTCCTGGACTGAACTTGGGGATGAGCTTCTGGGGCGTGGTTAAGCTGCAGCCTGGATCCCAATGCCTTGGGACTGCCAAAAGTCTTCACTGACTCGCGAGAATAATTTCCACATGTTGGCAGCCCACGTAAGTGCTTTAGCAGCGAGCAGCAAAACTACAAAGGCACTCTTCTTGCCTTGTAATAAAAAGTCATTTGGGAAAGTTTCAAAGTGGTCTCGACACTGTTTAATAAATACTCACAATACTCCATAGATCCGTCATACCTCGCGGGAAGCTCGGAAAAAGAATCCGTGCAGGTGCAGCTAAGGGTGGAGCTTGCGCTTCTGGAACTGGAAGTATTCCTGAGCACATGTTGTGATTTCCATTACAGTAGTATTACTAAGCGTCTAAGGGCTCAAAGATCACGGGCATCCAGTATCATCTTCCGGCCTTGACCCTAACGCACAGAGATTGTTCCAGATTCTCTGAATCTTTGGATGATATTATGCACTGCAGCATTGGGGAAATTGTTGATCCTCTGCCCATCTTGACTTCTGAGAGACATGTTGCCAATTGACCTAATAAGTTGCAAATTGGTCCTCCAGCGGATATCTTATATGCACATTTAAATTTTCCGGTTTCTTATTGCTACCTGTCCCAATTTTTTTTGAATGTGTAGTTCTCATGAAATCCAAATTGTGCCAATATTTGTAATGACAATTCAAAATGTTTCACCCTCAACATTTGATATGTTATCTATATTTTATTCTTAATAAACGATTGAAATTTGAAATGTCCACTTCAATGCATTCTGTTTTTATTCACAATTCGTGTCCAAACTTTTTTGGAATCGGGTTTGTATCATCTTCCTCACATATTGCTAATGTAGCACTGTTTGTACGTCGCTCTGAGCAAGAGCGTTTGCTAAATTCTGTAACTGAAACTGCCATCTGTGCAACAAATCCAGTCGTGAAATTTCCTCGCCTCTTAATATTCCATAGTCATTCCAACAGCAACTACACCACAAATTTGTAGGCCGTGTAAACTGACAGAGCAGGGTCAGCGAATTCTGAGGCGTGTAGTGTAAGGCTCAGTATTCAGGCTCAGTATTTAGTAGAAACATCTCTTTGATCTAATACAGCCATGAGTCTTTTTGTGAAAAATGCAACAAGTTTTTCCAAACCCGATTTGGGGATCCTCCTTGCAGATCCTCTCATGTTCTGTCAGGTTGGATGGTAAAGGTTGGTGGACAGCTATTTTTAGGTCTCTCCAAAGATGCTCAATTGTGTTTAAGTCAGGGCTCTGGCTGGGCCATTCATTTATTAATTTAGTTGTGTGCTTAGGGTCATCATCTTGTTGGCGCGTAAACTTTCAGCACAGTCTGAGGTCCTGAGCACTCTGGAGAAGGTTTTCGTCCAGGATATTTCTGTATTTGGCCGCATTCAGCTTTCACTCTATTGCAACCATGCTTCACTGTTGGGACTGTACTGGGCAGGTGATGAGCAGTGCCTGGTTTTCACCACACATACCGCTCAGAATTAGGGTAAAAAAAATTATTTCTTGGTCTCATCAGACCAGAGAATCTTGGTGTCCTTCAGATGATTTTTCATGGGTCTTTCAATGAGGAGAGGCTTCCGTCAGGCCACTCTGCCCCTAAATCAGGCCAAAGTGAGCTATTGGGGTTGGTGAAATAGGTAACGAAGAACCCAAAGATCGTATAGTTTGAGCTCCAGAGATGCAGTCAACCATCACTGCACCCCTCCACCAGTCCCGATATGGAATCTCAAACCTGAAAAAGACTTATGGGTGCATGAGTGCAACCATACTGCATCACACAGAAGCTCCAACTGTGCACCTGTTAGTCAAGGAAACTGCTGTGGGTACTGTCCGCAATGACCAACTTAGAGGAGACATTGCCTGGAGTAGGACATGTACCCATTTCTACTGAGCATAGCATACCAAACAATAATACACAAGGGGAGTAAAATCAGTCACCTATAGACTAGAAAGTAAGAATAGTAAAGAAAACTTAAGGGGTTGTGACTAATCAGCCTTGTATCCTTAAAAAAAACACTAATCAGTGAGATTAATAAAAAAGGCATCTTTGAAGAATAAGTCCAGACTTACCTTGTGTGATGGGCGCACCATGGTTGGAAAAAGGGTGGATAAAGTGATGCACTCATTTTGTTTAGGGTTTTCTCTATGCATGTGGGGTTGCAGAAGTTAGTTTGGCCTAGGTTAAGCAAAGTTATATGCCCAAAAAAATTCAGCTAAATATAGTGAATGATAAGTTTGGTCTGGCAGATTCTTATGTTGTATATAATAATTTTTGTATTTCACACACGCTCGTCAGTTCCCGTCGATAAAAGTGAAGTGTGAATTTTTCACATTGTTACTGTGTGACGAGGCATTACTAGTGCTAGCTGCTGTATGGGATTCATAATGGCGGCAACCTGTGGACATTGAGCACTTTCTGCATTGGATTTCGGAGGTCTTTTCAGGACCTATCGAGCCAGGGTCGGTGTATGCATCAGAGCCTTCTGCGTCTGCATCAGAGCCCTCTGCATCAGAGCCCTACTGATGTATCTGCTAAGAGGCGGGCTCTGGGTTCAGATAAAATGCAATAAAGAGTGGCTCGCATAGTAATGTAATGGTAAATGATCTTAGTTCGCCTGTGTGAATACAGATCTTTACTGCTATGAGTCTTACCGACTTAATGTACATTGGAATAAGTTATTAGTTATTAATGAAAATATCCAATCTTTCCTGTTTTCCGTTTTCTGATATTAATAACCTTACTTTCATGTTATAAATTAAACAGATGTTATATAAAACTTTGTCTTGTCAATATTTTGTATTTGTGTTCATTTACACTGAGCACTGAATGTTTGTAGTGTGCATATAATTCTGCCCGTTATAGTTGCAATTTAATACTTTTCTTTTAAAACTCAATTGTTCTACAATTACTTGTTGATGATTATGTACATTTGGACACTAAAAATGCAAAAGAAATTGTTAGACTATATTTTAATAGTTTAAGTGGGAGTCAGAATAACAACAAAAATATCCAGGGTTGAGATTATTCTTATTTTATGCATAATAAGTAGTTTAGACTTCTTCAATGTTCTCGTCCTTGAATGTACATCATCTTTGTATCACAAGCTTTCCCATGCATGCACCTGACTTCATACCCTGATCTTGAACTGTCTCACTTCAGTTTTTCAGTTACAACACAACACACACACACTGCACACACACAGCCTTAATGAACTTCCATTCCATACATGGAGCGGTTTCCTGAAAGCACAGCAACTCCTCACTCTTTCTAATAGGTGCAAGCCTGCCTTTTTTAGTCTGTATATAAACTTGTCTTGCACAAAAAAACGTCGAAGTTCTCTGGTGAAACAGACTTCTGTCTTTATTGAGTGCTTCCCAGATCAATCTGCAAGAGAATACTGCTTCCAGAGCATACAAACAAAGGTTATCTCTACCCACGGCGGTAGAATGGTCAACAATCCTTACAATTTTGGGGGTTCGCCGGGATATTTCTAATTAGGCGTGTTGCTGATTGATATTTTATCATATTTTATTCTATCATAAAAGTGTAGCCACACTCCCTGATTATTGGTATCGGTTGCATCTAATAAAGTTCCTGCACCTGATCCCGAAGATACACCCTGGGATTGGATGAATAGATGTGACTTTACACTGGCCCATGGCAAGACAATTTAGCAGGTTGGAACGGAGGTCGGCCTCCTTCGCGAAGCCTGTCTGACTGTAGTAACATGAAAGTGAAAACTCTGGGGGAGAGTGCGCGCTATGGAGGGAGGTGGTATTTTAGAGAGTAAACAAATTTCATGCTTTTCACATAATGTTATGAATCAACAGTTGGGTAATGCAGGTCAATCTATCGGACATGGACAGGTAGGCAACCGTGTTGGGATTATTCTTATTTTATACATAATCACTAGCTTACACTAGTCAATGGTCTCGGCGGAGTGAATCCTGGTCCTTACTGCTTCCTTGTGTGTAATTATAATGGTAAAAAAGGTTACTGGATAAGGGAATGTCAGAAAAAGGCTAGAGATGAGTCTGCTGGTGGAGAAAACTCCACCTCTCATCCTAAGACACAGCCTCCTCTTCCTCCACCTGTGCAACAGCCACGTGTTAATGCATTCACTGGTATGCAGTTAAGTGTATATGACTAATAGGGCTGCCCACAGAACTTCAACCCAGTGATGTTGCACCAAACCTTTGAATCGTATCAAATACTAGACATGGATCCTGCTCTTTGATACAGGGGCTACCAAATCATAGTTGGGGCGGGACTATCTGGGTCCTATTTCTGGTTCAATAATTTGCTCTGGAAATCGAAGAGGTTGAAATCGACACTACTCTGACTCTTTTGCTCCCTGTAACATGCCCCTCTATTTGTTTTTAACATCATTTTGTATACATGCCAAATTGCCCATTTAATCTTCTAGAACGCAATTTGATGAGTCACTAGTCACTTACAGTCTCCATGCCTGACACCATCACTTTTCCTATCTCTATGACGTGTCTGTGAATATGTTTTCTTTCTGCCTCACAGAGTTACTCTCAGGATCTATCCCTCGTCACTCATGTGCGTTCCTTTCTAAAACTCTCAACACTGTGGCACAGGGTTTGCCTGCGTGTCTCAGAGCTGTGGCTGCATGTGCAGTGATGGCACAAAATGATGAAAAATTTGTTTTTCTCCACCATATGATTTTGCTCTTACCACATCAGGTTAAACAGAATTTACAAACACAGCACATGTCAGCACAGCACAGTGCAGGATATGAAACCATACTCTGTTCTACTAGCAATCCCAAAATTAAAGCCACTTCCTCTTTTGATAAGATGGGACATGCTCTGGCACATCTCATAAATGTGCAGGATGACAACCTGGCAGATGTCTCACAAATGTCTTGATAAAATTGTTCACTCAACTAGTATCCGTTCAAACCGGTCATCTAACCATTTGGACAACGGAGACATCTTTTTCGTTGATGGCTCATGCTCAAAACCTCATGACGATACTTTCCTTTGTGGTTATTTTATAAATAATTTATAACTGTTTATGGTTTTTGTGTATCACAGAAAAAATTTTAAAGTATAGAATTACAGGGCTAATATAACCAATAAATTAGTGCAAAATAAAATGTTAACTATTACTAATTAAAAATGCAAAAAGCATTAATTTAGTGTATCATAATTTACTGGAAAATCTTTATGGCACAGAGCATGTAAAGTACAGATGTAACTGGGTGGCTGTAGGCAAATGAGTAGAATCCATAATGCAGAGAAATAGTATCAACAGGTTTATTTTGGGAGAGGGAGTGGGAAGGCAAACAAATCCAAACAACAATCCAAAGAGTAGT
>JAOTRA010000014.1:6433834-6449597 GCA_026260255.1 Pseudolaguvia tuberculata | reverse complement strand
GTGTGTGTGTGTGTGTGTGTGTGTGTGTGTGTGTGTGTGTGTGTGTGTGTGTGTGTGTGTGTGTGTGTGTAAAATGAGTATTTTTTTTTTTGTGTTTTGTTTTGATAAGCTGTGAATCTTCTGGAGAAGATTCTGATGCTGGACTCTGAAGCCAGACTGACAGCTAAGGAAGGGTTGACGCAGCCCTACCTCTCGGAGTATTACGACCCTGAAAATGAGCCAGAGTCTCCCCCTTATGATGACTCATTTGAGAGCCTAGAGCTTGCTATTAGCGAATGGAAGAGTGAGACCAAACACAAATTCCTCCATTTTGTTTTTCAAATCAAACAGTAGTATTACCTACAATAAATACAAGACATATTAAGAATGAGATGGGGGGTTTTTTTCAGGTCTTATACACATGGAGAATGTGACGTTTCACCCTGACAATCCTAAACAGACTGCAGTGTAATATATCATTAAACTTGGAAAAATGCAATAAAAAGTTACAAGGTCAATCTGTACAAATGTCTTACATAAAAAAGTAGCAGAAAGAAAACCAGAAGGGCTGTGTATCAATAATATTGTGATGTATGAATACCCTTTTCTATATTTGTATAATTAAAATATTTGTTATAGCATGGCATTGTTCGTCCAATGGAACAAAAAAAACCCAAACAAGCTGTAGCATGACATAACTCCTATGCAGCAACTTTTTTTATTTTCAGTGTACATAAAATATTTCTAATACTTAATACTTTTCTGGTTTATGTACGGCATACACTGAAAGTAAAAGGTTTAATATGTACCTATGTATGTGTGAGTGAAGAAAAGAAAAAAAATAAAATGCAACATTCATTCATCTTTTAGACTCTTTTTCCTGTAACGGTTGTAGTTACCACAGGTGCCATATTTAAGTTAGCCGGTTGCTACTATGCTTTGCAAAGTATTGTTTGTTAGGTACGGCTTTACCAAGTGTTTTCCATAATTCTGTATCTGCATGGTTTTGGACCTTTGCCTGTTTTTTCGACCTTGAGATTTGCCTTGCGATTTGGACTTACTGTTACCTGATTGCCTGTTTACTGACTCCTGCCTGTTTTGCACGTTTTTGCTATCTGGAATTAACTGTGTGGATTACCTGGTTATCTGTTTCATGAAACCTGTCTTCTTATTTTAATTCCTGGGATTTATCTAATAAACTGAACTACTGCACTATAGATCTGAATAAGACTGATTCTTTACAGAATACTTCACAATTTATGGGTCTAGCGGAGCTCTTCCCTATTTAGTCTACACTACAGTTACACACCCACGCCAGAAATTACAGTCAGAAGAGTCAGACTTGTGAGTCAAACCTTTGCTTCTCCTGTTGCAACATCGATCTTGATTGTTATCAAGGATTTATCAATGCTAGATTGCATTTGAGCACCAACCACAGTCATTCCCCTTGGAAATGTGCCTGCATGTTATCTATTAACTGGAAAAGCTCTAGATTGGCCACCAGTGTTTTGGGATTCAGACCCTCTTTTCAGCACACCTGTCACCCTCCTACATCAAAACTTTGGTATTTGGATATCCAGTAGGTGGGCTGTATGTAACTCAGTTGCTATGGCTGCATCAAGGAAAGACAGATCTTTGAAAAAGCTTGATAATTTACATCATGCAAGTTTAATGCATTGGCTGAACAGTATGTTATTCATGTTATTCATGTGACATCAAATCCTCACTTCCCAAAATTTTTCAGGCATGATTTTATGTACACACATAGTAACTCACAAAACTCTTCTTTAAAACAGGCCATAAAACCTAGTTAAATTGTGTGTTTAACAGAATTCATAAAAAGGTGATTAAGTCAAAAAGACAAATATTCACAACATAAATATATCATGTTTGAAAAATGGCCTAAACAATTAATGAATAAGTCTTGAATAAATCATGAATAAATCACATGATTCGCATGGCCAGCAGGTAAAACGTCAGAGAGAGGCTTCTCTGCTAGTCTATACTGTAGGTATTATGAAATGAATTAGCTGATGAACGACATTTATGAGAGAATGTGTTTGGTTAAACTTATTTGATAAATAAAATAAAGAAGAGCAAAATCCATCAATGATATTTAGTCAAAAGACATAAAATAAGTAGCACCCTTACAGGAATTTAAAAAAAGCTGATTTTGGTCCATAAATGAAATGAAATTTATTTTTTGAGACCATATTTTTTTATATGCACATCAGAGCCTTGTCTAGCTATCTTTATCATAACATTTTTATGTTTTGCTCTAATACCCCTGGCAGGTTGGTCAGATACAGTGTGTAATGCTTTGCATGATCAGTTGCTGCCCTCAAGTGGTACAAATGCCCCAAAAACTGAGAGCCTTTTGAGTTGTTCATGTGGTGTAGGTCTCAAAACGTAAAAATGTGTCTACATTCATTCAGTATATCTCAGCTAACATGGGGCGAGAGGCAGAAGTTCACCAATTCCATCTCAGTGCAAAAACTACACACACGTAAATTAATTTCTTAGACTCACCAATCAACCTAATTTGGGAGGAAACCAGAGTACCCAAAGGAAACCTGCACAGAAATCTTGCCCTGGGAATCGAACCTGGGACCTTGTTACGAGATGACTATGCCACCGCACCGCCGTCTATATTTCATCTTCAAATTAAAACATTTTGTTGATAGAAAATAATTATATCAGTGACGTGCAGTCAAGGGAGGTAGGTGAGGCTCCCTTAAGAATCGCTTAATTTTTACATTTACCATTCAAATACTAAGAAGAGACGAGGCGCTCAGCACTGAGTCAAACCATATATTTGGCAATCACTATGCTGAGCTGGTACTATGCAATGAGAGCGTTTTGCTGTCCCTCTGCATGTCGCTATTAAAATGTTCCAACACTTTACTATATGAATTCAATTTAATAAGTTCAGCTGGTGTATATAATGTATAGTGTTTATTTTTTATTGTTAACAACTGTATGTGTGGAACGGATTTTTCACCAATTTGCAACTTGTTAGGACATTTGGTAACATAATTGGGTATAAAAAGAGCCTCTCAGAGTGGCTCAAGGTGGGCAGAGGATCACCAATTCCCCTAATGCTGCGGCAAAAGATATTAGCGCAATATCGTAAAGGAGTTTCTCAGAAAAAAATGCAAAGACTTTGTTGTTCTCATCATCTACAGCGCATAATATTATGCAAATATTAAGACAATCTGGGACAATCTCTGTGCGTAAGGGTCAAGGCCGGAAGAACACACTGGATTCTTGTGATCTTCGGGCCCTTAGACGGCACTGCATCACATACAGGAATGCTACTTTACCGGAAATCAGAACATGGGCTCAGCAATACTTACAGAAAACATTGTCGGTGAACGCAATCCATCGTGCCATTCACCGTTGCCGGCTAAAACTCTACAGGTCAAAAAAGAAGCCATATCTAAACATGGTCCAGAAGCGCAGGCATTTTCTCTGGGCCAAGGTTCATTTTAAATGGACTGTGGCAAAGTGAATAACTGTTCTGTGGTCAGACAAATAAAAATTTGAAGTTCTTTTTGAGAAACTGGGACACCATGTTATCCGGACTAAAGAGGACAAGGACAACCCAAATTGTTATCAGCGCTCAGTTCAGAAGCCTCCATCTCTGATGGTATGGGGTTGCATGAGTGTGTGTCGTATGGGCAGCTTACACATCTGGAAAGGCAACATCAATGCTGAAAGGTATATCCAAATTCTAGAACATATGCTTCCATCCAGACGTCTCTCTTTCAGGGAAGACCACTGCATTAATTACAACGTCATGGTTGCGTAGGAGAAGGACCCGGGTACTGAAATGGCAGTCCAGATCTTTCACTCATAAAAAACATTTGTATCATCATGAAGAGGACGACAAAAAAGACCCAAGACAGTTGGACAACTAGGAGCCTGTATTAGACAAGAATGGGACAACATTCCTATTCCTAAACTTCAGACACTTGTCTCCTCAGTCCCCAGACGTTTGCAGACTGTTATAAAAAGAGGAGGGGATTCCACACAGTGGAATCGGGTTTATAAATATGTCATACTATAATTCCCTATGAGGACCCAGGTTAGAGAGTCTAAAATGTGCCTTGGTCATATGGGAGATTGGCTGGGAAAACACAAGCCACATTCTGACACTCTTAAGAGCTTAAGAGCTCAATCACTAAGGGATTGGCATGGCTCTGTAAGGATGCCAGCATTTCTATTGTTAACAGGGGTAAAATAAATTTTATAATTTGTTTCCAGTTCCTTTTTAAAAATTTGGTCAGATTGTAAATCTTGACAGACAGCATCTTGGGTAACTAACTCGCAGCCTAACATTAGTTAGTTGGTTAACTAACTCACAGTCTAACATTTATCAAAGAGCCAATTTTACACAGCCTGCATAAACCTGCACTACACTTCCACTGTATTCTGCTTGAACATGTGTGTTCACAAAGTGGCATACAAAAGTGCTCTGAGTCCTTATCAATGAATATTTAAATGTTGCTCACTACATTACAAACATAAACCCAAAACTAGTACTATGACACCAACCCCCTGACACTACACTGAGGTGCATGACCATCTTCTGGGTTGTGGTCATCTACTTATTGTTTATTGTTTTAATTCTGGATGATGTGTTGAGCAAATATATAAACCATAACCAGTATACAATGACAAGATGTAAAATCTTTAAGTAAACACTTTATTGATGGTAGCAAAACCAGCACCTTTTGGTACTCTGTGAACCTTCATTTTGCAGCAGACAGAACACATTGGGGAAGAAAGGCACATAACATGAATCTGCCACAAACATGATTGCTTATAACACAAATAGAGACCCTTCATAATTAAGCCTGAATACTATTGCAGGGCAATGAGTACAGTAACAGAAGATATTCATGCTGGTGGCAGATCTGGCCTTCTCCAGGTCATAGATTTAAACTGGAGAAGATGTTGTGCAAAAAAGAACAGCTTGTGTGAGTTTTTGTGCACTATGAAGGTTCCTAATGCGTGAAATGATATTTCTTGGTCCATTGCAACCCTTTGGTCAGAGTAAAGGATTGATGACATCCTTCTGCAGCTTGTTACTTCAAATAGCTACGTTAAGGGTTTAGAAAAAGGATGAGGAATGGTGAAAATAACGAAAAGAAAAGAAAAGAATGGTTAAATAACAGAAGTGAAAAGGGCACATTCCATTCAATCTTGAACAATTTCAGAAGACTCAGACACGACTCTGCCATCCTTGGTTTCAATCATCTTGATGACGATGTTCTTCTTGCTCTGGGTGGAGCTGCTATCTCCAAAGCCACCCCCATAACCTGTGGAGTAACCGCTAGAATAACCACTGGAGTAGCTGCTGTAGGCACTGCCAGCACTCTCCATGGGGAAGGAACTATAGCCTGCTATAGGAATACAAAGAAATGTGAACATACATAGGGTAATTTTCCCTTTGGGATAAATAATGTATCTATCTAACTATGCAGTTTATCAGAATTCACATTTATTAAAATAAAAGGATGTAGGCTGAAAACTTACTGCTTTGTTTTGAGATGTTGATGGTCTTGATTCCACTGGCAAGTCTGTTTATACCGTAAAAAATTTTTTTGTGTGTATATAAAACAGATCTAAAGACACTATGATATAAAACACTAAACATACCGTAAAACTATTTTAAAATAAACATACCTGTCCTCCTCTCCTTCCAGGAGTTTCCTATAAGTAGCAATCTCAATGTCCAGGGCCAGTTTGACATTCATCAGGTCCTGATACTCTCTGATTTGGCGTGCCATGTCTTGCTTGGCTCTCTGCAGTGCATCTTCAAGATCCTTGATGCGAGCCTTTGCATCCCTCACTGCCATCTCTCCACGTTCCTCAGCCTCAGCTATCTGATTTTCCAGGTTAGCACGCTAAAAATCCAAATACTTTTAACACCTTTGTTTTTTGGCATGTAAATGAAAAACAATTAAACATAAAATCTTACCTGTCCCTTCACAGCATCAATCTCAGCCTGCAGTCTTTGGATCATACGGTTCATATCAGCAATCTCTGTCTTGGTTGATCTGAGGTCATCTCCATATCTATTGGCAGATGTCTGCATTTCCTCAAACTAGGTAAAATAAGGAATGGTAAAATTCTTGAGACATGTTTTAGTCTTTTGTAAATCACATTTAAATGAGTCAATAAACTGTAATGGATCATACCTTAGTCTTGTACCATGTTTCAGCTTCAGCACGGCTGCGGTTGGCAATGTCCTCATACTGAGCACGGACCTCACTCACAATAGCGTCCATGTCCAATTTTCTGCTGTTGTCCATTTCCACCACCACTGAGGTGTCCTTGATCTGAGACTGAAGCTCACGGATCTCCTACAAATCAAAAAACAAAAATGATTAGAGAAGCGATCATTTCATAAAATAGAACATTTTTAAATTGACATTTAATTTTTAGGTTTACCTCTTCATATATCTGCCTGAGGAAGTTGATCTCATCTGTAAGGCTTTCCAGTTTGGCTTCCAGCTCAACCTTATTCATATAGGCCTCGTCTACATCCTGAAACATGCAATCATTTACATTTATGCTTAAATTTATTATCACTGGCAGATATTGAAATGTTAGTGTATAAACGTTATCTATGATAACCTTTTTAATGAGGACAAATTCATTCTCAGCCTCTGTGCGCTTGTTGATCTCATCTTCATACCTGAAAAATTATTCATTAAGAAAGCATTACAATATATTTTTCCCTTAAAGTATTGTTTTCCAAACTAATTGAACTGTAGTAAATGACACCATTATTTTTCAGGAACATACACGTGTTGTACACTAGATGGAAGCAGTGTTGTATTAGATCCCTCATGGCGGTTCTGCCTAATGACTCCATGTTGAATGTTAATGAACCCATAAATTTGCATTTAGGAATGGAAAGAGTGATTTTGCTCGGTTGATGTACTGACGGTTATAAAATAAATGGATTCTTATAATTAGCAGAGAAACTTGCATTTTAAGTGCTGGAAACAAGAGTTATGTAATGTCTGGAAGCCAATTAATCACATTACAAAAGTCTGCATTTGCAAAACTCAGGCTCCATTCACTGACTATAAGGCAATATTAAAAAGAGTCTAGTAAATGTCGTGTTGGGGGTGGATGTGTAATACTAACTTATTCTTAAAGTCTTCAACCAGGCCTTGCATGTTGTGCAGGTCAGCCTCCAGCTTCATCTTGTCATTGCCCAGGCTGTCAAGCTGTCTTCGTAGGTTGGCAATGTAAGCCTCGAACATGGCGTCAATGTTGGAACGGGTAGTTGTCTGCTCCTGGAGGAGGCTCCATTTAGTCTCCAACATCTTATTCTGCTGCTCCAAGAATCGCACCTGAGATGGGGTGACAGAGAAACAAGATTATTTGAGTACAAATAAATACTATATTCAATAGTTTCTCAGCCAATCCAACATCTAATGCACATAGAAACAAGCAAATGCCAGCAGGCATCCTGTGAGCCTTGGGAATCCTGCTGGTCTAATGTAGGAATTATTTAAAAGGTTTGAGAAAATAATGAGAAAATTATACACATCCTAATTGAAAGGCAAGCAAAAGGGGGAGTTCACAAAAAGCTATGGTCACCTCCCATTTTTTCCTGTCAGTGGGTTTTTTTAAGGGGTGTGGTGCCTTATTAAAAAATGGAAAGAACTACATTTGTTGGAAATTTTTACATTTTACATTTACATTACGTTGGACCACTTAAAATAGTTCAGAGATCAAGATGATGAGATATGTCTATATATGTAGCAGTTAATTATTAGAAAATTATGTTAAACGTTATATTAAATAGAATTCTAGTTTCTAGTTTTTTTCAAATCAAAAGCAGTTTATTTCTGACATCTGTTCCTCTCGAGGGTTTGGTATATAATAAGTTCAGTGTTTGCAAGAACATGACACTTTCCTGATTAAATATTAACACTGTAAAGCAGGTCTTGTAGGTTAAGGTGACAAAAGCTTTTTGTCTGATGAAACAAAGTTATCAGCTGAAGATTAAAACTAAATTGTAATGTTAAATATCTTACAAGATCAGCACCAAATAAAAAATATTAGAAAAAAAATGTATCAATCTATTATAGTTTTATTAAAGTTTGGTTTTTAACTTTGAGCTGCGCCACTAAAAAAGTCTAATGCAAAACTTAACACTTCCTATTCTGGCCAGTGACACACCCAGTTCCCCACCCAAAGCCACGGTTCTCTCTGTGGCAAGGAAGTTAAACTGAAAAGCTGTTAGCTGCATTATTTTACTCTAAAAACAATATGAAAAATATAATAATTAATTGCAGGGTTTGTCAGTTAATACAATCAGTTATTTTTTATTATTTATTCTCAGTCTTAACAACTTGGTAGTCACAAATAATATACACTTGATGTATTTCTTTTTGCAACATTTCCTCTGAATTTGTCTCATTTTCTGATGAAGATAAATATAGTAAATATATTAAAATGCTGCAGTCACCCACCTTATCTATAAAGGAAGCAAAGCGGTTGTTCAAAGTCTTGATCTGATCTTTCTCCTGTTGACGGATAGACTGGATGTTAGGGTCGATCTCCAGGTTCAGAGGAGCCAGGAGGCTCTTGTTGACTGTCACTGCTGTAATGGGTGCTACAGCGGCGCTGCTGCCCATTCCCATACCAAGACCCATGCCACCTCCATAGGCCGAGGAGCTACTGATGTAGGTTCCACCTCCCAAACCACTCCTGACTCCATAGGAGCTGCGTGCTGTGTAACTCTGTCTGCCCAGGCTGGGGCCTGAGTAGGAGAGACTGCTAAAGCTCCGAGGTGCAGTCCCGGAAGAGGAGGACTTCACAGTGTAACTTGTTTTCTGTACGTATGACATTGTGTCTTCAGATCTGCCTTTAAGTGGCTAAGAATAACAGAGTGAGAGTAAGAAAGAAAGCACGGAATAAGAAAAAAATGTGTCTGCTGTGCTGGAAAAATCCAAGCAGATGAGGCTGAACAACCAACTCTGGCCCTCTTAGTATAGTGGCACAGAGCTGAGGAGGAGCCAAAGTACAGCTCTGATTGGCTAGTGGTCTTAGGTGTCAAATAGAGGAGGTGGGACTGAAACTCAACACCACTCCTCCTGCATTCTTCATCTAATCATTAACTGGACTATTCATTTGTGTTCTGCCTAACCCAATGTCCTGCCCTTTTAACTACACTTTTTGTTCTGGGCCAAATGCTTTAATTAGTTTCTGTGGCAAAAAAATAATTTAGTTTGTAAGACAGAAACTCAATATAAATGATAGCATGCAACTCACATGAGATTAATTATCTGCAATAAATTAAATGTTTAAAAAAAATTTATTGAACAAAGATTCTCTACAATATCTACATTCTCTATCTGCTTAACATTGCTACACATTTTACAGCTCTAGAATATTTACATGGTTGCCTCACCTCCAAATGGCTTTAAAACTTTTTGCATACTCAAATAAGGAAATAAGGTTTGAGATATCTTAGCAAGCTTGTCCATAGACAAAATACATTGTAGTTCTTGGCACTGTAAATTATCCAAGACATTTCTTCAATATTTCTATTAAATTTGTTGAAATGTTTTTAATTAATGTGTTTTTTGCCCCTTGTGGAATACTTGAGCTAACACACTTAAAAAATCTTTTAACGTTTTTACAAATGTGACATTGACATTTATGACATACTTTTGCCAAGGCTGCTACCAGTATTTTTTGCAAAGTTGTCTGTTTCATTTCCACAGTCTTATAGATAAGTTGATGCAGATAAGCTTTATTGCCATTTGTAACATTGTGAGATGTGACAGCGTCAGGGAGATTGTATGTACCCACAATGCACAGACCCAATCAAACACCCCATTTACTTGATAAAATTTAAATAAGGGTCTTTATTTCAATCTATATTTTCTACGATTTAAGATTGATATTTGAAATATTTTAACATTTTATGAAATGTTGTTTTACAATAAGTTTAAAGTGTCCATAAATACCAAATGATTATTAATAATTCATAAGGTTCAAATATGTGTCTTTTTAACACTTAGTGCTACATGTTTTTTTCAGTTGGAGCTGGAAATATAGACTGAGACTTAAGGTCACCAGTGATGACCTACCTCCGATAACACATTCTTAAAAAAAATACTCAAGTAAATGAAACAAAGTAGATGTATTTTTTCACTACCCATGACTTGCATAACACCAGCCATGAAATATTGGAAAAACTGTAGTACTGATCTGGAATGATAATCATAGTATTCATATAATAAATTCCAAAATGTTCTAAAAAAAATTATTACGTATATTCCATTTTAGTGATGCCCTTAGGATTTATATATGTTTAATTGCTTATTAGGCATTTTGCATGACTGTATATATGTAGATAACTAAAGTAAAGAAAATACTGAAAAAGTTGAACAAGGTATTTCTCCCAGAAAAGTTGATATCTCATGAACCATTACTTATTTTAATAAGGTTTAAATCTGAAAAGAATGAATGTCTGTATAACTAAATTAAAATTTAAAGTTTACTCCTACCACTGTTTCCATTCAAACAAGACTTTGAGCTTCACCCCTGGTTTCATTTACTCCACCTTATCACTGATACTACATTGTTTACATACCCTGTTGTTTGATCAGCAGAATTTCAATTGAATTGTAATGCAAATTAAAGTACATGAAGAGATGATGCAACCTAAACCTGATTGAGTCCCAAACTGGGTTACGAATGAGAATTGTAGGAGGTTCAAAAATCATACACAAATAGCAATGTTTCATTCAACATAAACTAATTTTGCATTAAGAAATGAACTATCCATGAAAAAAGATCTGATAGATATGATAGTAGATCAAGCTATAATCTAAGCAAACATTTCGGGATACCTGACTATAACTTTTATTTGTGTTTTTTGACATTTTATTCCAGCTTTATTCTCAATCTCAAATACTACTATAGTACTAATATAGTACTACTATATTACTTACCACATCTTTGGAGGATACAGCCTTTTTAGCCTTAATGTTCGGTGACTAGACCTGAAGCACAGTCAGTGTTCCAGTTTATCCCAAAGGTGTTTTGAGGTGAGTTGAGGTCAGGGCACTGTGGAGGACACTCTTTTATACCAACTACTGTATAACATGCCGTTTCTTTATGACATGAAGGCTTAGGGGCTTTGCATAGGGGTTGTATACTGACTAATAACAAAATTAATCCAACACCATCCAAATATCAGTTTTGTTTTCCTACATATTCTTTCTCATAAAGCAGTTTAACTTAGAGCAATTAGAGTCTACACTTACCTGTTAATTAGTACACTGCCCAACATGTATGGGTGTAGGTGTTGTCTGTGTTTGCACATATTACACGTTTGGTAGGGTTAGATTGTCATTAGTTTTTGATTAGTGCATGTCTTTACTATCTTTAGTTATGTTTCATTTAGGTAATAATGATTTGATTATTCACATACTGTCATTATAATTTATTATAGAAATATGTCTACAGTTCAACCTCAATGTGTCATAAATACACTGTTAGTAAAAATAATTATTCTTTCATCATGTATAAGTTTTGTAAAACCTCTAATCTCATTAGATTTGACAATGTAATTAAAATGTTGTTTTGTTTACTTTCTAATGTCTTGTCGAAAGATCTATCACAGTAGTATCAAGTATCACTTAAAACAATACAGAACATTCAATAAAATCATATTCAGCGCTGAAGATCTAAAGGACAGAATTTTATCTAGATAAATGAAAGAAATATTAAGCAATTATTATTCATTTCTTTTTCACATTAACAGCAACATTGCTACAAAAATATTTAATTATCTTTGGGAATAATAATGTCATTTTCTTGATTAAGCAAGTTCACGTCATTCAGTTACACAAACACACAGATCATTATGTAGGACTGAATTTGTCACAAAGTTGCTAGGATGAGATTGGATTCAAATGCAGTTTTATTAGAATATAACAAAACAAACAAACAAAGAACCTGACCTGACAATGCTAGTAAATAAACATGAACCAGACTCATCGCATGAGCGAAGAAACTGACTGTGACATGCAACCCAGGAGTATAAATACACAGAGTTATTAAGACACACCTGGACATAATAGACAAACAGCCAATCAAAATAAGACACATGGACAGATGATTATCAAGACAGGAAACAAATGGTAACAAAACAAGAAGTAAAGAAACATGGACAAGGATTAGCCTAGCTGGCTAGCTAATACAGCATAGCTTGGCTAGCTACCATAGCTTATCTAAACCAAAAGGAACAAAAAAAAAAAAACCAGGCAACCAAAAGCAAAAGCCCTACAGTACTACTGTTATGAAAGATACAGACTATTTCTGTTTTGTTATACTTACTGCATTTCTGAGAAAGAAAATGTGGTCTTCTTGTATCTTGATCCAATTTGAAAATAAACTTTTCTATAAACCGTGGACAGTAGCAACAACCAAAATGACTTCAATTAAAGAAACATGAATATCTTTCATAACTTCACTATTATTACTACTACAACTACACAGTACATCCTCTATTAGCTATACATATTGTAATAGTGGTAAAGGAAGACCATTCTGTCAAATAGATACATCCATGACATCTATCCATAGACTTTGTATTTGTTCCATATAAATGTAAAAGAAAGAAATGTGTTTAAAGCAGCCGCTGATATTTCGTAAAGCAATTTTGTATCTTATCTTTTTGTCGGGGCACAATTGTAACTTTTATATTTGTAAATGCATTTTACTTCTTCCCTTGACTACATGTTGCTAAGAAGCGTCCATGGAATATGGATCTGCCAGGGATGCAAGTATTTTGTATCTGCTCTCCTTTCATATGTGTTCATTGATTGATTGTTGAATCTAAACTGCCCACAGGAGTGAATTTTGTGTGTTTATATGTGGTTGTTCGTCTATGTGTGGCCCTCCTATAGACTGGCAACCTTACACCATAAATCCTAAAACGATCATACATCTTTTGAGTGTATACATGTTAATGTAGCCTAGCCACTGCTGTGGAATGTTCTCCATGGTGCAGAGTGCTGTCCCACTGCCTCTTCCCTACAAAAATTCTGTAACGGCCGCCTAAGCAGCAAGCCACACCCAGCATTGCCATGGAAACAGGGTTACTGGAGATCACACACACTTGCATACAGTCACTGCCACATGACTACTATGGGTGGAACGTTTGCATGGTTGCTATGGAATATGCGATTAGACAGCATGAAACATATTATTACCAAAAACTATCTATTCATAAAAAAGTCAGTGAAAATGTGCAGGTTTTAGGTTCCTTTTAAAAACAAAAAAAGAAGTTCTTTCTAAACTTTTTCAAAGGTTGTGTGCAAGTGTACCAAGACAGTGAATGCTGAGTTTGTACAATAAATTTTGATTTCACTTTGATTTTTCTTCTGTTAAAATTGAGGAAAGACTGTTGTGTCTGTCTGTTTCCTTAATTATTAAGTCACTTTGTTTACATGTCACCTAATTAGTTAATAGAGTTCACCTGTGTCTCAGTATAAATACACAATTAGTTCTGTAAAATTAATTTTTTTTAGAAATTGCCAAACAACATAAACTAAACTAAACATGATTTGACTAAAGTAGACTTGACTTGACAAGCCATGATCATAGAATAAGCATGAACTTGAACATGACCATTAGTAGAAACACAAACACTAGCTTGAACAGACTCACCAACATTGGTACACAAATAATAATCCACAAAGACAATAAGAACAAGGGAAGTTATATTTGCACAAGACAGACCAATAGGAACATGACACAAGGACTACAAGGAAAAGATCACATGACAGGAAAACAATGAGCAAAAAGATCACATGACAGGATGTAAGCTTAACTTAAATTTTTTTTTGTTCATATATGTGTCATATTGAGCTAGCTATTATAACAAAAACATAAAACAAGAAACAAGAAATCAAAAAGGCATGAACAAAACCAAAACCTTATTAAAACGTATCATCAGTTGTATATTTTTTATCAGAAGACTAGACACTTTTGACTGTTTACGAAACATCTTCATTTGCCAATTGCTATCTTGCCATTTTATTTGTTTACAGTTTTTCCGTTATTGTGGAACCAAAATGAAATATTGTGGCAAAAAATGCATATATGTTTATTACCGTAAATGTTCAAGAGATTTTTGACCAAGCATCTGTCTTTTTTTACAGCTTGGAATATACAGGGTTATAGCTGAACTGTAATGGAAAATGTAAATACAGGAAATAATTTTGGTTGTTAAAAGCTTGCTTTTATCTTGTACTATCAGAAGTACTACTTACTGTGTGTGTAATGTCTGTATGGTGGGGGCATGTTGTTTGGGTATGTGACAAACCTAGTCTATCATAATATATCAAGGTATTTTGTATAAATTGATTACTACTGTCATTAACCTAGCTCAGTTCAGACAAATTATTGTATACTCTTACTATAATACTATAATATATAATGCTCTCACCCAAATAACTTTTTAATGTTTTATCGGCTACAAATTACAACATATACTGGTGCAAATGCGCTAGTGATTAGAATCTCCATAGGAAAATAACAGATTTTCTACATATATTATCTAGTTTATTGTTTGTTTGTTTTTTGTTTTTTACAAGGAAGTACTTATAAAAAGTAGTGTATCTGTTTCATCTAAACACCTTAAAAGCCAGAGATAATGCCTTTACTCTCTGATAGTACGAGCAGTAAGGTAAAGTAACAGATTGTGGTAGATCCAATTATGTGGGAGTTCCACACAGAAATATCTGAAAGTGCTAAATCTTATTGTGAAATAAAATTCCTCATACTCATATTGGTATTAATACATATGAGTACATACTGCACAGCCCTATTTTGTTGTTTAATTTTTACTTACATTCATAGTTTCTTTGCATTCATAACATCTGTGTGCTATTGTTTGTTTCTGCAGACAAGTAGCCCCTATTGTCAGGAGCAATTCCAGTTTAGTTTGACTTAATTTCGTTGTGTTGTGTTTGTATTTATGAAATGTTATGTTGTGACTTTATTTGGTTGTGTTGGTTTTATTCTAGTTTCGCCTTCATCACAGCCTTTTGAACCCTTGTTTCCCTAAAGCAGGAAATAACCCAATTTTCATTTGCACCACATACAAATTACTGCATGACCAACAAGCTGGTTTTCCTTATTGGCCAACGCAGTGTCAGGTGGAATATCTGAAATTAGCATAGCCTGTATTGCTAATGAGTGTCCTTTTATAATAATAGTACAGACAAGAATTTGGCAACAAGGATGGGGTGATGAGAATAGGTGGAACACAGTGTGATTTAGTTCCATGACATCATACGTGTGGCTAATTTCATTTACCCATGGTTGTGTCCTTGTGGAATTGTCTGTCTGTGTTACTCAGATCTAAAGTCCTACTGTTGACTGAGCTAGAGCTATCAGAAGACTAGACACTTTTGACTGCTTACAAAACATCTTCATTTGCCAATTGCTATCTTGCCATTTTTTTTGTTCACAGTTGTCCGTTTTTGTGGAATCGATGAAATATTGTGACAAAAATGCATATAAAATTTTTATTACTGTAAATGTCAGAGATTTATGACCAAGCAGCTGTCTTTTTCTATAGTTTGGAATATACAGGGTTATAGCTGGACTGAAATGGAAAATTTAAATACAGGAAATAATTTTCGTTGCTAAGAGTGTGTGTGTGTGTGTGTGTGTGTGTGTGCGTGTGTGTGTGTGTGTGTGTGTGTGTGTGTGTGTGTGTGTGTGT
>JAOTRA010000014.1:6419842-6433734 GCA_026260255.1 Pseudolaguvia tuberculata | reverse complement strand
ACACACACACACACACACACACACACACACACACACACACACACACACACACACACACACACACACAATTTAGAATCGGCAATCAACCTACTGTTCATGTTTTTGGACTTCTTGCTGTGAGGCGACTGTGCTAACCACTACACCACGCTACCATTGTTATAGTAATATTGCAGTTAATATCACTACTAGCTCATACTAGTGTTAGCAATACCTAGCAGCTAATGCATCTAACCAGACTAGAATATCCCATAATTGCAATGATAATATAATAAGTATATTTCACATACTGCTATACAAATCTAACGACCTAGGTTAGTTAAAGACAAACCTCCACCCTGTCTCCATTGCGCCTTCATTGCAAGCTTTAGTCTCCCTTAAACTGGTTTTGCCAATTAAATATCTGTTTGTTAATGATTTGTTAGATTATCTGCTGGACTTTGGCACTAGATCTTCGTCTGCTCTTATCTAGGCAGAGTCAATCTGAAGAGCTGAGTGGACAGCTGATCTGGTAGATCACTGTCAGGAAATAAAACTTGTCTAGTTTACATTATAATTAACTGGGGGTTTTCTTCAATTCTTTTTTAAAAAGTTTGCTTACTCTTGCTTGCTATTTTGATTGATTATAGGTTTTTGATGCTACTGTGGATAATGCCCGACTCGTGCTTCAGATCGACAATGCTCGTCTGGCAGCTGATGACTTCAGAGTGAAGTATGCAATGCATATAGGTTTTGTATAGAAAATAATATTTTCAGTGGACACCATTTAAATGTATGCATAATAAAAGTTTGCCTTTCTTTAGCTCTTAATTGTCCTTGAAATGTTATGACAGACCTAATTGTTAAACAGATATGAAGCCGAGTTGTCTATCCGTCAGTCAGTGGAAGTTGATATTGCTGGTTTGAGGAAAGTTATTGATGATACCAATGTGGGTCGCTTGAACCTGGAGAGTGAGATTGAGGCCCTCAAGGAAGAGCTTATCTACCTTAAGAAGAACCATGACAATGTAAATTAAATTGGTTATCTTCATCATACATACTACACACCGTCATTTTGAAATGTTTATGATCTTTGTATCATGGTTTTTTTTTTATGTAAAGGAGGTAATGGACCTTAGAAACCAGATTGCTCATTCAGGGGTGCAGGTGGATGTTGATGCTCCTAAGGGACAGGACCTGGCTCAGATCATGGCAGAGATGAGAGCGAAGTATGAGAAGATGGCCCAAAAGAATCAAGAGGAGCTGAAAGCTTGGCATGAGTCACAGGTACAACAAAAATATTAAATGCTTTTATCCTATTTATTATAATTGGAATATTAAATAGCATTTCTTTTTAATTTAAAATGTTTATTATATTTACAGATCCAAGAAGTGCAGGTTCAAGTCACACAGAACACAGAGTCCCTACAAGGTGCACGGACAGAAGTAAACGAACTTCGCAGACAGATTCAGACCCTTGAAATCGAGTTGGAGTCACATAAGAATCTGGTAAGGTTTTTTATTCTCTTATCTGCAAAATGCTTGTATGTGATGAACTAACAAATAATGGTTTTCAGTTAGACCCACAATTCACTGGTACAGCTCAAACTGCCTAGTGGTACATTTCACACACAATTCCAGACTTCTGCCCCTGCCATTGAGTTTCCGTATCAAGATATTGCTCTGGTGCTCAAGCTGATTGGCATACTACAATCAACAGCCTATTGCTTCCCTTATCTTGTGTCCCATGATCGCTTAGGCTTCCTGGACCATGCAGATACAGAACTCAGTAAATATAAATATGCTTTTTTTTTTGCAGAAAGCTTCACTGGAAGGCACATTGCGGGATACAGAGATGCGCTACAATTCGGAAATTGAAAATCTGAATGCCATTACCTTGCAACTAGAGAGTGAGCTGCTGCAGCTACGCAACAACATCCAGCAGCAGACACAGGAGTATGAAGCTCTTCTCAATATGAAGATGAAGTTAGAGGCTGAGATTGCCACCTACAGAAGACTTCTGGATGGTGGAGATTTCAAGTGAGTCTAAGCTTGTAAATTATGGTTATTTTATTGTCAGAAATGTGTAGATGCAGATTTCCGTTTCCCAGTTAAAAATACTTATCTTTTTTAGGCTTGAAGATGCTGTTGAAGAGCAAAAAAAAGTCAAAGTGATGACTGTCACACAGACACTGGTGGATGGAAAAGTGGTGTCCTCAACCACAGAGACCAAGGAGAGAAAGTTGTGATCAGTCCTCAATTTAGTACCAGCAGCACAACACTAACAACTCAAAAGCCTGTACTGTCAAAGACTCACGCAGTGGGTTAAGATATTTATTGTCTCACCAGTGTCATACTCTAGGGTCAGTGCTAATATATACTTTCAGTTTAAAGTATTTTAACATTAGCATTTTAAAACCAACAAGAAATAATGGCAGCCAGTATTTCTTAAATTATACAGAAATAGTGTAAATTACTCACAATGCAGTTTGCTTGTTGTGTCCAACTGGTCATGTCCAATAAATTTATATCACACAAATCCTTGAGTTGCATCAAATCTTTGCATTGATAATTTTCATATAAAATCCACATAAACAACACCAAACATAACAAATACTAGGTAAAGTACCAAACCATACAGAAGAATGATAAATAAAGTAAGTTGTGATTATAGTCAGTACAGCTGCTGCAGCTATTTGCATACATATTTACTAAGCAAAGTCTGACCTGGCCTGAAGAAAATGTGCAAGGTCGCATTCTATTTAAATACAGCAAGATATTTTTTTTTATTGTGTTTAAACATTGCCCTTATTCAGATTAAAGGTTCCAGTATTATTCAGTATATACTTTTTAATTTATATAAAAAATAGAATTTACATAATTTACTATAATTTACATTTCTTTTTTCTACTTGTCTATCAGTATACTTAATCATATAAAATACATTTTTCTATTATTTTAGCAGTAATGCTTGTTTCAGGTAGCAGGAATGCACAGACTTACTGGTAAATTCAACAGCAATTAAATTGTTAAATAATTGAACACCTTTGTCAGAATGTTTTCCTACTTTGCATATGGCTACATTTCATATGAGTGAGATTGAGAGTGAGATTGCCAAACAATGCCACTAAAGTAGGAGTCATTTAAAAATTGTTGCCTTACAACAAGAAGGTCCCGGGTTCGATTTTCGGGTCGGGGATCTTTTTGTGCAGAGTTTGCATGATCTCCCCGCTCTTGAATGGGTTTCCTCCAGTTTCCTCCCACAGTCCAAAAACATGCAGATTAGGTCAATTGGTGATTCCAAATTGTCCATAGGAGTGAATGTGTGGTAGTTCGTTTATGTGTTGCCCTGAGATGGACTGGTGACCCGTCCAGGGTGTACCCCTGCCTCTCGCCCTATGTCCGCTAGGATAGGCGCCAGCAGACTCCCCATGAACCCGTATTTCCTGTCTCTATACATCAGAGGCCATAAATTCGATGGTTAAAGGATGGATTAATGCAAATTCTTTCAGCTATGTGCTAATTTTTGTGGCTGTATTTTTGGGGTGTTTAGCAACCATGTTAAATGTCTTTTGTATGTCCATCTAGGAGACATGTGAACATTTATTCTATTGGCCAGGGCAGTCTTTGCCTTTTTGTCTTTAAATCTTTGTGACTAACATTTCCTTAAAGCTCTTGACTCCTGGCTTCATTACTATGCTCTTCTTATTATCTCTACAAATATCTCTCCTAATTTGCATACGCTATTTGTCAGGCTTCTTTGGTTCGCTCTCATAGTCTGTTAGAAGGCCATGTTATGACATCATTTAAAAGTTCTCGCCAAGGATAAAACACTAAAATTTTCTCCCAATCTTCTTTGCAAAAGGTTTTTAGTTCTGTAATATTCTTTGGTTGCCTTGCATGCATAGGTCTTTTAAGATCTACCCACAATTATGTTTAAATCAGGGGATTGTGATGGCCATTCCAAAACTTCAGCTTGCATCTCTTGAGGTAGTCCATAGTGGATTTCGAAGTATAGGATCATTTTCCTGTTCTAGAAGCTATCCGCTTTCAAATGGCAACTATTCGATGTGTTCACTCTTAATTATCGCGTTTCCCAGGGGTCAGTGCTAGGTCTCCTACAGTTCTCATTATACATGTTCCCCCTTGGCAACAAGATCCTTAACATGTTAGCTTCCACTGTTACAAAATGCAGTAATACATATAAGCTCGTAAATCACAGAACGTCAGTTAATTGAACTCGGATTATGTGTACAGGACATTAGAAATTGCACAATAAGCAACTTCCTGCTGCTAAATCCAGAAAAAACACTGGTTCTGTTACTAAGACTGCAGGTAGTCAGAGATCCTTTTCTGATCACACTTTGATCCATTAGATTGTAAATTAGATTCTAATCTTTCATTTAATGCCCCTATAGATAATATTACTAGGATAGCATTCTTTCACCTTGTGAAAATGTGTTGTCATTAAACAACATGGAAAAATTAGTCCATGCCTTCATCACTTTCAGGGTGGATTATTGTAACACTTTGCTTTCTGGATGTTCAGCAAAGCTTTTGCATAAACTTCAGTTAGAACGCAGCAGCAAGAGTTCTTACTAGGATGAGGAGACGCAAAAATATCACCCCTGTTCTAACCACACTGCATTGGCTCCCGGTGCGATTCCGTATAGATTTTAAAATACTATTAACCTATAGCGCTAAATGATCTCGCATTTCAGTGAGCTGGCGGTGCCCTATGTTCTGCCACGCCTTCTTTGTTCATAGGATGTGGGCTGTCTGTCAGTACCACATGTAAATAAACTTAGAGCAGGGGTAGAGCATTTTCATATTATGCCCCCAACATTATGGAACAGTCTACTAGTTTATGTCCGAGAATCAGGCACAGTCTTAACTAAAGAGACATTTATTTAATCAGGCATTTGAGCAGAATGGGGGGACTCATATATGTTGAGTATTAAGATGACCTGGTCCTACACACTCTCACCGATCAGTCACTTGTTTTTGGTGGTGGTCTGGTTGCTTTACATTCAGGGATCTCTTATGACTGTTTGTCCCTCTGGTTCTCCTTTTAGTTAGGCTGTTTTAGTTAGTTTTTTTTCTGCACTGAACTCAGTGTCAGTGTCACACTACCTCGCTTCAATTTGTGCAATATTTAACCATCCGCCCTCACCCTTTCTGTCAAGGTGTACATGCCACCCCACCGCGCTGGGTCTGCTGGTCACCCGTCTCCAGTCGTCTAGATCTGTTTATACACACATACTCACACTTTTGATAATTTTTGTTCTACTCCAAATGAAGATGGTTCCCTGTTGAGTCTGGTTACTCTCAAGGTTTCATCATAATCGCACTCTAGGTTTTTTTTCCTTGCCACCATCGCGCCCGTCTTGCTAATCAGGGACAAACTGTCAGAATTATCTCTCACTATTTACAGCTGCTTTGAGACAATATCAATTAAAAGCGCTATACAAATAAAATTTAATTTAGCCAGTTTGATTTATTGTATTGGATAGGTTTGGAAACAGACAGTCTCTATATTATTAAAAGTAAGAATAATTATACTGTAATTTAAATAGTTTCCTGCAATATAAAGTTATTGAAGAATTAAGAATTAAACTTTGTTTAATTTTTAAGAGGATATGCTACAACATTTTTCTTCTCAGTCGGATAAGCTAAAATTGGCTGAGAAAAGAAGTAGCTGTATTCAGGAACACTGCAGCTAGCCGTAAAATTTTCCCACTGGCCATGTGTAAGTCATTATGGTGTGGTGTGTGTAGCACATAGCCCACCATTCTGGCATCTTGCATATCTCTTTCGGGAAAACCCAGAAGAATTCAAAGTGAGGTTACCATGGTAGTCTGTAATAAAGTTCCTAAATTTGGACTTTTCCATGGAAACCAGACTTTTGGTTTGACATGGGATGAAAAGCAAAACCATATGCTACATTTGGAATAGTTTACTCATTTCTTACACAAATGCAGTGTCTCACAGCCTTAGAAATGAAGTAAAGTAGTTTCTTGAAATGTTGAAAAGTGTGATAATTTATCTGCTAAAACAAAAAAAAAAAAATTGGTCTAATGTTTGAAAACATCAAGGGAAAAATATAGTATTGCAGAATTATTTTTGTCTTATGAATTATATTATTCATTATATAAGAATACAGAATTTGGATGAAACAAAAAGAGAACTTTAGACAAGCACAGCAAAGACATTATTCTAAAATTGCAATAAATCTCTAGTGTGTGTAGTTTCATAAGTGTAGTAAGTATAATATGTAATAGTAATCTTCTCGTGATTATGGCTTACACATCCCAGAGAGGAATTTGAGTTTTGACTAAACCCATGAGTGGCATCATATAGTACATAGTACATCACGAGTATTTACATTGTCTCGCACACATGACCAAGCTTATTTACGAAGAGAGCCGGATCCATTAATGCAGTGAAGGTTTTATTGTACAACGGTGGTGCAGAGATTTATACAGTGGGGAAAACACAAGAAGACACATAGAGGAAGACGATACACGATACGACTAGACACAAAACGAGAATATATACAAAACTATGTACACAGACTTGAGCGAACGCGACCATACAAAACGTTCCAGATATCCAAGAACATCAAACAAAACTATTCACTTCGTTCTTTAATAACCCACATTAAATATTATAAAATTTAATAATAATTAAACCTAGTTGCCAGGACAATAATGCTAAACATGTGGATGGCGCTTCGTATGCTGACGCTGAGCAAGGGGCGGAGCTTCGACTGCTGACGCTGCATGAGGGGTGGAGCTTGGTCCGCCACCTTACATAGCACCACTCTCTAAAGGGCGCCCCCTGGTGTCCTCCAGGGCGCAGCCCAAGAAAACAAACATCAAGCCAAAATAAACAAAAAACGAAACAAAACACTATCACAAGCAAAATACACAAACATGAAAACCTGGGGAACAGAGACACGGGTGAAAAGACAGAAGATGCAGGCAAAAACTGTCAGGGCACCAGGGAGCAACCAAGATGGGGAAAGAAAAAAAATGAAACAGGGAAAAGGCCAGGGAACACAAGAAAGACAGAAACCAGAGTAAAAAGGGGAGACCAGGGAAAAAGGCACACGCACGAAAGATGGACAAGAGCAAGGAAGGAGAGACACATATAAGGGCAAAACGAGGAACCGAGGAAGGGGAGAGAGAGAGACAGGGAGAAAGAAAGTACACAGTAAATGCAACAAAACAGCAAATAACCAAAAACAACAACAGAGCGATCAGGGCAAAGGAAATTACATAAACACACTAAAGCACAAACGGGTACAGGGAAGCAGACCAAGTTCATAGCCTCTAGAGGGGCACTTGCCAGAGAACAGTCCATGGACAAAACTGGAGATGCAGAAGGGAACACTGAAGAAGGGACTGAGAGGAACGCTGTAGGAGGGATCGAGAGGAATGCTGAAGTAGGGATCGAGAGGAATGCTGAAGGAGGGACTGAAGGGGACGCTAAAGGAGGGACCAAAAGCAGGCAAAGACGAAGGCTCAGAAGCAGGCGAAGACAAGGGTTCAGAAGCAGGCGAGGACGAGGGCTCAGAAGCAAGCGAGGACAAGGGCAATTTCCACAGGTTGCCCCAGTATAAATCCCAAATGGCAGCTATAACCAATAATGCCTCATCATATAATAAAATAAAAAAAAACCCCTCACACTTAGCTCTAGCCGTCGGGAACTTTTGAGTGTCTGCAAAAAAACTACGACACTCAGCAATAAAGTCCAAACACCATCCCTGGTTCCCACTGAGACCTCGCAGGCAGGAGGAAGGGGCCGGCGCCAGCAATTGGGCTAGGAGGTTAGCCTGTCCGGTTAGCGATTGCACTGCCAGAGTATATAAATGGAAGGCAGCGACTAGCTAGCTAGCCTCCGTAGCATCAAAGGCTATCGCTAACTTCGCTAGTTTTCGCGACAGAAACTCAGGGCTAAACGGCTTAAAAGAGTTAATGACCGTGAGGGCAACGAAAAGAGCCGGATCCATGAATGCAGTGAAGTAAAGGTTTTATTGTACAACGGTGGTACAGAGATATATACAGTGGCAAAAACACAAAAAGACACGTAGACAAAGACGATACACTATACGACTAGACACAAAATGAGAATATATACAAAACTATGTACACAGGCTTGACAAAACGCGACCATACAAAACTTTCCAGATATCTAAGAACTTCAAACAAAACTATCCACTTCGTACTTTAATAATCCACGATGCGCATACCAGTGCACCGCCTTAAAAATTACGTCGTTGCCAGGACGACGACACTAAACATGGGGGTGACGCTGAGTGAGTGGCGGAGCTACATCTGCTGATGCTGCGCGAGGGGAGAAGCTTGTTCCGCCACCTTACACCCGGGACCTTCGTGTTGTGAGGCGACTGTGCTATCCACTACGCCACCCCAATATAGGACCATAATGGGAAAAAAAGGGGAAAATACAACCTTAAATTCAAGTGCATTTATTCAGTGGGGAAAAAAATCCAACATTAAGAAATAATTCTTTTATATCAAATTGTGCCACAATTATTAGCACCCCTGATGTTTAATACTTTATCCAACCACCAAAACAGCACCTAATCTTCTCCTATAAATGTTCCACAAGATGGGAGAATACAGAAACAAGGATCTTTGACCATTCCTCTCTCTAAATCATCCATCGACCGAGTCTTCTCCTCTGCACTCTCCTCTTCAGCTGACTCCACAGGTTTTCAATTGGGTTGAGGTCTGGGGACTGAGATGGCCATGGGAGGATCTTGATTCTTTGACTGGTGAACTATTTATGTGGATTTGGCCACATGTTTAGGGTCATTATATTTCTGATAGACTCAGTGATGACTCATCTTCAGCTTCCGAGCAGAGACCACCAGAATTTGCTTTAAAATGTCCTGGTATTTAAACGCATTCATGATGCCATGCACCCTAACAAGATTCCCATGGCCCGTGAAAGAGAAACAGGCAAGCATCACCAACCCTCCCTCCCTCCAAGTGGGCATGAGGTGCTTTTCTGCATACTCATCCCCACAGACCCACTTAGAGTGTTTTCGCCTAAAAGCAAAATAAACATGCGTCCTCATCCAGGCTTGTTTACCACTGTCTTAATTATTCCAGTAGATATGGGCAGGTGAAGACCCATTGCTTGACTTGAAGGTGAAGGGCGACACATGTGCCTTACTTGAATGTTGTGTTCCGTTGTCTACCCCATGTTAAAGAGTAGATAAGAGAAATGATCTGTCACGTATTTATACCCCAGGAAAACAGGAAGTGATTATATTAATTAAATGTTCCTATATACTCTGATCAACTTTGTAAACTACTTTAGAAATGACAGAAATACTTCAATTACATTTAATTGTTAGGGGTGTCAATAATTGAAAAATAATTATTTCACAGGGAATAAATTTCCCTTAAAATTTAGCTGAGCTTTTAACTGAGGTTTTCAGTGTGAGAGTATGCTTTTGCAATAAAATGTGAATTCATTTTAAGGCTTTTAACGCAGCTTATCCAGGTTTGTCAATAATTATGGAGGGCACTATATTATATTCCTGGTGCACACCGAAAGCTACACTGATTGAATCTTTTGAAAAAAACAAGCTTTTTGCAATACTGGCATTGTTGAAAGCATTGCTGTTTACTGCAATTTTGAAGCTGTTTTGTTATTTTTTATTATTGTTTCTAAATGTGGCTTTTGGACTAATGTCCTATTTTATAACCAGATTTTTGAACTATACAATGCACAATATTTTAAGAGACATTTATATGGGGTGGATTTGAATCTTAAGGCTATCAGTCAGACAGCAAAACATGGAAACAGAGCAACTAACTTTTAATTAAACATTAAAGAATCAATAGTACGCAAGTGGAGGAAGGAAGATACTTTGCAGACACCCTGCTCTTTGGGCTCTGGGTTCTCTCTCTCTCAACTCCCCACAAGATTAGTCCCCACAAAAACAGTTACGCTTGGTTTCATTCTACACTATAAAAAACATTGAGTTATTCCTTCTATAAACAGCCCTCCAAGAACTATTGACTGATTAGGTCAGCTGCAGGTACATTTTTCAGAGCTATAACTGACAATATTCATCATCAACCTCTATCTTCCTCCTCGCTTGCCATTTCTCTTTTTTCACCCCCTGCTTCATTATGTAGTTTTAAGCTTCCACTATTGATGAAATATCACAGATTACTCATGAATCCATACCTGCAACCAACCAGTAGGTAAAATTTGTGATAAACTACAACCTGTTTGAAGAATTTCAGTCCAATTTCAGTTTTTGTCTATGTCATAGGACAAAGATGGCGCTGATTCTCCAATTATAAACACCTTGTACACTCAGATCCTCTTCTGATAACCAGCTCTCCACACCAGCAGCTCAACTCTTCACTACGTTACCCTGCCTTTTGAACAGTCTTCTTACCTTAAATCATGTTTAAAACTGCATTCTATATATGAACTTGTTCACAGTGCCCTATCTATACTTTACTCTAACATTGTGTTGAGTAATAACATTTGGGAGCACGATCTACCTCTAAATATAAATAAAAAGGCCAGTGAAATTGGTCGAGTGTAAGTTGCAGTCACACCTGATTTACCGGGTATAAATAGACTGACTGATTTTCACTGTTCTAATCAGAGCCGAATCAGCGATTCTGCAAGGCACAGCAGCACAGCAGACTGGGAGAAAAGAACAATTTGGTATTTTTCTATTCAGTGCAGCAGTGTTCTCTGCTCACTTCTACCACCATTATTAACCTGGGCCTCCAGCATAGAGGAATGACAGCTGCAGCATCTGTGAGTGAGTAAGAGTTGGATGCTAAGATCGTAGCTATACCAGCTCATGCAGCCAAAACCATAGGGTTGCAGTGGTGTTCTCCACCTTCCCCTAAATAGTCGAGGCTGGATAATTGGGCCAAGAGCACCGGTCGTGTCTCTAAGACACTTGTACCCAGTTCTTTTTTTGCCAGGAAGTTTGGTTTTGATGAAATCATGATCAAATGTCAAAGAATGATTTTAAAAAATGTTGATCAATTCTCTGGTACACAGACATGCATAATTAATTTCAAAGTGCATTGAAGCTGCTCACTGCCTGTTGTGTTAAAATTAAAAAAGGGAAAATAATCAGATTCTCATCCAAAATTCTTACCCACTTACTGATACATTTCTTGATCAGGGTAAACTAAACATTAAAGATACCATTTTTTCCAGACTATAAGGCGTTTCTAACTTCTAAAAAATTTTTTCTAAAAAAGCTTTTGGTCAGTAATCACAGATTCCAGCTGTGATTACTGACCTAGAACTGGTTTTATGTGGTACAAAGTGCTCAAAAATCTGTCAAAATGTTTTTGTATGACTTCTGTGACTAAACGTAGCCATTGCTCCCTCTAATAAAACATGCACATATCTTAAAATAAACATTTCCAAGGCACTTCTGTTGTGTAGGACTATTACTTACTGCATAGTTACTTACTAACTACTAAACTTTATTTTAAAGTGTTAAACTTGACCTTTATTCAGCAGATATATGCACAGACCAGGTGTCATTTTGATAACCTACTCTGTGCATATTCTCACACATGACCATTTAATTCTCATTAGCACTGCTGACACGCCAGTCACAAACCTGGCAACTACCAGCTCTGCTACACATCAGGGTATGTTTAATGTGAGGGTATGTAGAGTCTGAAAGGAGCTGTTCAACGTTATATGAGACCCACCAACTTTGCACTGTTCTAGATTTGGAGATACAAACACACACAGAAGGTTATCTGGATAGTCAAAAATTTTACCCCTATATAAGTAGTATTTGTATACCAACAGTGCTTTTCAGCATGTCATGCACAAAAATGTCTTTAATTATCTTTTTTTTTTTTTTAAAGAAGACTTCACATCATCAAAAATCATAATGTTAAACTTTGAGAAATTTGAAAGGAAACTAACAAATACTAGCAAGTAAGACTTAAAATCACCTTTTCTAATCCCACCGTGTGGAAAGTGCACATTTGCCAAAACAAAGAATGAGCAGCTTGGCAGGTTGTAAAACTTGGTTTTGGCTCTGAGGAAAGAAGGTATGGGGGAGGAGGGCTTTTCTGCACTGATTTGTAGGACATTTGGATGCTTCTCAGTCTTGCCACACATTCTGGCCCTGCACTGCTGTGGCCAATCAGCCATACAGTAGCTGTTTCCATAGCAACTTCTTTCACGTTTTGGACAAACAGAAGGCCATAGAAAAGAGGAAGTGTTGAGGAGTGACTCATAACCAAGTCTGGAAAAAACTTTGTAATCCTGAATGTGGAAAACCCAACAACCGTCCACCTATATAATTAATATAACAAATACAAAGTCTATTTCAGGAAATCAGTTTGAAAAATTAGTTTCAGTTACATAGCCTCTGTACAACCATAATTTGCTGCTGTTATTTTTACACAGAGAGAAAGTAAGTTATACACCTGTATTTAAAACACTTCACCCTTTCTGAAATATGTCAGAAATAAAGTCAATCTTTTATTATACATAGAGTAATATTACACAGCTCATTGTGCTTCATACATCTCTTCTTCTCCTTTCGGCTGCTCTTGTTAGGGGTCACCACAGCTGATCACTCTTCTCCACACTACCCTGTCCGCTACATCTGCCTCTTTCACCGCAACTACCTTCTTTCACCACATCCATAAACCTCCTCTTTGGTCTTCCTCTTTTCCTCCTGCCCTGCACCTTTATCCTCAGCTTTCTCTTACCAATATACTGCATGTCCCTCCTCTGCACATGTCCAAACCATCTCAACCTAGCCTCCCAAACATCCTTCATGCACAGTCCCTCTATAAACCCATTTCTAATCCTGTCCATCCTTGTCACACCCAATGAAATTTCAGCATGTGTTTAATACAGGTTAATTTAACTGTAAAATTTACCAATTACCTGTAATGTATTAAACACCATGTGTACATTTTACACAGTTTAATTAACCTGTAATGTAATAAAATACAATGAGCTGTCAAAAATTGAACCTTTGTCTTTTAATTCCAAACTGCCACCTAGTGGACATATCTGTCTGATACATAAAATAACCATGAAGGTTTGTTCATTCATTCATTTTCTTGCTCCCTTATTCGGGGGTCACACTGTCTTGATGTGAGGCGACTGTGGTAGCCACTATGCCGCCAAGTGTTTTTTTTGTTGTTGCTTGTTTTCATGTAGCTCACTACATAAACACACTGCAAATGATCACAACACAAATCCATAAAGAGTGCAAATATTCACAACATATGAAAATCCATAAACAAACTGCAAATAATCCCAGCACAACCAAATCCATGAACACACTGCAAATGAACACAAATTAAAATCCATACACAACATATCAAAATCCATAAACAGTGCAAATAATCATAACCTAATCCATTAACACAACCAAACCCATACAGTTACATTTACAGTATTTGGCAGACGCTCTTATCCAGAGCATCTTACAAAAGTGCTTTGAGTCTACTTACATTCGTCAATAATGGTACCTCGGATTACAAGCAAGTGAGCAAACCTGAAAAATTATTAAGTTGGAAATTATTATAATTTTTTTTAATGGTTAGCAGTCAGGTAGGAAGTTCTGAAAGAGATGAGTCTTCAGTCATTTTTTTAAAAAGACAGTGTTTCAGCCGTTCTTACATTGATGGGGAGTTCGTTCCACCATCTTGGTGCTAGAACAGAGTACTGTCTTGATGTAGATTTACCTCGCATCTTCAGGGGCAGAGGGACCAGTCGAGCAGTGCTAAGTGCTGTGAGATAAGAAGGTGCTACACCATTTTTGGCTTTGTGGGCCAGCATCAGTGTCTTAAATCTGATGCGTGCAGCTACTGGAAGCCAGTGGACGGAGCGCAGCAATGGGGTGGTGT
>JAOTRA010000014.1:6389285-6419742 GCA_026260255.1 Pseudolaguvia tuberculata | reverse complement strand
GTGTGTGTGTGTGTGTGTGTGTGTGTGTGTGTGTGTGTGTGTGTGTGTGTGTGTGTGTGTGTGTGTGTTTGTATACATACCTATATATCTGTCATCCCTGCATGGACAGGCTCTGGCTAAACAGCCTGGTGTGTGTCAGTGCTTATCATGTTACAATTTAATAAGTGCAAAAGCAAAGGTTTGCATCTTTTGCCAGACTTTTGTCAGACAGAACAAAAATAAGAAGTATATAAAAAGGAATAAGAAATAACAGTAGAAATATGACCTGCGAGGGAGCAGACTTTTTAAAATTTTCTTTCAAAAATCATTCAGTTAAAGCATCTGCAAAGCACTGGTCTGATATGAGGCCTAAATTATGGCATAGTAGCAGAATTATTCTTTCACTGAAAAAGAAGCATTGAGACTCTTAAGAGGTCAGTAAATGCATTAACTTCCTCTCTCCTTCTCTAAAATGCACTGCAATATGAAAGCAAAGGTCATGTTGGGGGTACAAAGAGAAATGGACTTTCTTGTTCAGCATCATCTTTCTTATTCTCTGCATTACTCTTTAGGAGCAGTAATACAAAGTGAAGCTGACAAAGTGCACATGTATACACAAAGAAATGATGGAAGCTCAACACAAGCACAATGGCCACTTTTCTTTTCCATTAACGCTTTACTTCTTTTGCTCAATGTGATGACGCTTGGCCTAATTTCTAATTTGTTCGTCTTTACAGGTTTTTCAAAAACACAGAACTCTCTAGCTTCTGAATGGGTCCAGCATAACTATAGTTACTTAATATATGTCAGCCTAAACATGAAGAATTGTCGCATTTCTCTGTTTTGCCAATATTCCTTATCTGTTCTCTCTCTCTCTCTCTCTCTCTCTCTCTCTCTCTCTCTCTCTCTCTCTCTCTCTCTCTCTCGTATGAGATTTCTCTACTTAGGAGTGCATTGTTTTAATGCAAATGATAACCATAAAACCCAATACCCCATTCTGTTAAATTAATAGAATTACGGAAAAATGTAATGATAGCAATTAAGTCTTGAAAATGCAAATTTTATAGTCAAGGACAATTACCTCATTTATAGGGTGAGCTGGAGAAATGCCAGAGGAAGGGGAATAAAATGCCAGTTGCTCACGGTTACATGATGACAGATATATGCTGTGCAGGAGGACGTGCACATATTCGAATACAGCTGCTACAGATTGCGCACTACAGTCAATATAGATTACAAAAGCAAAACATCATACACAAACAAAACCTATACAGATCAGAGACCCTATAGGTCATAGGCATGAAAGATAAATAATAGGAGCGTTACAATAGATATATATGATCCATTCACAGAATCAATAAGCAGCAGATACTAAAAGGTACATTCACTGCACTGTTAGCTACAAACTGTCTTCACATTGAAAATAGACTGATTACTGATACTTTTGCTGATTAACGTTTTTGCCCATGAAAATACTGTAGGTTTGCAATTTTAATATCCATTTTTGATTAAAAGTATTTCTGTGCATTGCAAGTGAAATGTACTAGCAATGATATGTTATTTGCCCGATCCATGATGCAGTAAAATTAGTAGTATGGTCCAAGATTTATTTACAAAAGCAAGCATGCAGAGGTTGCAGACAACTCCAAATCAGTAAGAAGAATCAAAATCGAGTAAATCCACATGCAAATCTAGTAACCAAGCAAATATTCAAGAACAATAAGGTAAACTAACAAAGAGCACTCTTAGTAGGGTCTGATACAAACAATACTTCACACAGTGCGCCCTCAAACAGGAAACAGTTAATCAAAACTCGGACGGAAGTCCACCCATTACAGTAACCTCCCATGACACCTCCTCCTTGGATTACCTTCTAGGGCAATCGGGATGGCTAATGTAGATGTCCTGAGTGAGAGAGGGGTCAAAGATGTCACGAGACTATCAAGCATTGTTCTACTGGTCCATAGCCCTTCCAAGGCTCCCCCTCAATGACATTAATCTAGAATCTCTCTAACCCTATAAGCCAACCTATTTTTCATTTTGATGGGACTGGAAGGTCCTTGCTGCAGCTCCCAAGACTGTCCAGGGCTGTGATAGGGCTTAAGAAGAGATATGTGAAAGGTATGAATTAAGTCGTAATGTCGAGGCAAAAGCAATCGCTAGGAAACCTTGTTAATTTTTCACAGTATTTTAAACTGCCCGATATACTTGTGGCTCAATTTCCTATTAGGTAACTTAAGCTTCAAGTCTCTGGTAGAAAGCCAAACCAGTTGTCCAGGCTGTGTCGTCATTTATCAGCATGTAATTGCTGACTGCGAATTGCCCTTTGTAGCTGGATGTGCATGCTCTCCTAGACTCTGGCACTTGCCTGGTACCAGTTCTCCACCAAAGGCACAACTGCAGCTTTCTCTGACAAAGGGAACAACACCAGTTGGTAACCTAAGACACACTGAAGGGGAGTACTCCATGGAACAGTGAATGAGGATGAACTCACTTCACCGACGTTGCGCTCGAGCACAGTAGGATCTAAGGTACCATCCCAACTCTTGATTCAGATGATCTGCTTGTCTACTGGACTGCAGATGGTAACCTGAAAACAAACTCGCACTAATGTCCAGCCTTTTGCAGAATGCTGCCTAAACTCGGGAGGTGAACTGAGGATCACAGTCTGACAATGTCCCCTGGCAAGCCATACATCCTGAAAGAATAGTGAAACAACAGGTTAGCAGATAGCAGACCATTCAAGGGTACCAGGTGGCAGGCCTTAGAATCACGGTCAAAGATATTCAGTAGGGCAGTTTTACCATCATAAAGATGGAGGTTACAAAGTCAATAGCAATATTTTACAGTAATGTCATTTAACCCTCTATAATCTATTTCCATCTTTCTTCTCTGTAAAAAGGAAACCCGCAGCTGCTGGTGAACTTGAGGACAATATGTGACCATGACTTCCTCAATGTACTCTTCTAAGGCCTCAGTCTGGTCTGGATAAGGGCTAGATTTGGCTCTTAGGCGGGGCAGCGTGAGGTAGAAGCTCAATACTACAATAAATTACAGGCCCTTTCTTTACTAAAAACCTGACCATAAACATTTGTCACATTCTCAGGGCAAACTTGAAGGGAGTGACAGCGCAGAGACTCAGAGACTTCTCTGGACAAACAGTTCATGTGGCAGGGCTTGGACCTAACATAACATAATAATAAGTTTTCCCAATATGGGTGTTATCAACCTCCAAAGTTAATAAAGCAGTTTGTCATGAAAAAAGATGCCCTATAGGGTGCCCGTCGATGTCGTTGACATGTAAAGCAGGATCACAGAGCACAATGGGTAGACAGAGATTTCGGACAATTTCAGACTTTTCATCTATGATGTTTATCACCGACCGTGAGTCCTCTAGAGCAGAGAACAGACAGGATATATTATTAAAGTACAGATGCGCTGCATCAGTCAGACATAAATCAGGTTTTACTGTTCTCATGTTGGCACTTATTTGTTGCAGGATAGACAAGGGTTAACAGGACAGTAGGCGCAGGAGTGACCCGGTTCTCCACAATAGAGGCATAGACGAAGCTTGAGACCTTAAGACCTAGGAGGTCGAACAAGACATGCAGGGCTGGTGGATCTGAGGGAGTGAGGTGCTATGCGCAGAGTGATTAATGTTCGGAGGTACGGTGTGCAGTGGTGCTCTTGTCTTTTTAGGCAAGTATCAGTGTTTTGAACCTGATGCATGCAGTTACTGGAAGCCAGTGGAGGGTGCACTGCAGTGGTGTGGTGTGTGAGAACTTAGGTAGGTTGAAAACTACATGTCCAGCTGCATTCTGGATCATCTGCAGAGGGCGGATCGCACTCAGAGGTAGACCTGCTAGAAATGAGTTACAGTAGTCTGCACAGGCAACTGAGCAGGCTGAGTGGATATGAAAGATTGTATCCTCCTGATGTTGAGAAGGACAAACCTGCAGGATCATTAGCAATATGTGATGAAAATTATAAATTATTGTTCATAGTTACCCCATGTTTGCGAGCAGTAGTTAAGGGGGATATTGTGTAATTGTCCAAGGGGATTGAAAGATCTTGACCTTGAGATGAGTTGGCTGGGAAGAAGTGTTTTTAACGGTTTTAATAGCGTAGTTACAAAGACATTCTATACACTCTGCCCTTCCAATACTTATGTGGATGTGCTGTAGAGTGTACAGCGGGTCTACACACTCTGATCTGTTTTATTATTAGTGACAGTACTAATAATGTAATGGTTTGTATGGGTGTGGTAGGTGCCAAACTGCATATTCTTTCAAAATTGCTAGCAGCACCCTTGAAGCTGTGCTATGGCTGCACAATATTGAAGAAAACAACTGACATATTTTTGTTTATCTTTCATATAAACAATGCTGGATATCGATGCTGAACCTGTGTTGTATTTCTTAGTCTAAATTGTATTTTATTGCATCACATAACTCTTCTCATTATTTCTGTAGGATGTAACTTATTTTTTTAAAGCCTCTTCAACATAAATGAGGGAGTGACATTTGAACATAGATGTCAGTAGGCACACAGGCTGAAATACGCTCAGTAGTTAATTATTGGCACAGGAGTAAGTGGGAAAGAGTAATGAAATAAATCTTTGATGGGTATTTTACATTTGCTTTCACACCCCTGCTTAGTTAGAGCCACTAAAATACCCAGTCTGTTTCAGTATGTAGCCAGTAGAGAGAGAGAGAGAGAGAGAGAGAGAAAGAGGGGTTTTGGAGAAAAAAAATTGATTTTGGTTTTGGCATGTTTATGTACGCTTGCTACAGACCCAGTCAGTATCTGGGTTAAGGTTGAGTTTAAAGATGGGGTCAGGTTCAAGGTTAAAGAGATCTATTTAAAGTTATTGTTAAGGATAGTGTTACTGAAGTTACAACATGCATATCCTCAGGAATGGTTTTGTCCAGATTTAACAACAGCAAATTTTTAATGATCTTATAAAAAAACAGTCCTTTGTGTTGCCATAATAGTTTTTTACTTGTGCCCTCTGCCACGTGAGCCAGCACCATCATGGAAGTGTTTTTTTCCAGTTAATGGCTAAGAATTGGATCTATTGGTCTTGTCCCAAAACAACAGCTCAGTCCAGACTGCAACTATATGATATAGAAACACTATTATAGTGGAGTTGTAAACCTCCACACGCTTAACACACTATCATAATAGAATATTGATCATATCACAACTCTGACCCTGCTGCCATGCACCTCAGAGCATAAAAGGTCATTTGCTGTGAGAAAGGAATAAAGGGGAAGTTCAGGGGAAAAGTGGGGAAAACTGTAGCTGGATCTCTTTATATACTTTTGATTTACAATCCATGTCGCCTGAGTACTGGGTGCACTGTTTGTTTGTCACAGCTTGAATATAGCTAATAAATTTTAGTCACTGCACTGTGCTATGCAACATATGTTTGCTTCTGTCCTGTTTCTTAGTAATTAATTTACTGGCTTTTCAAATACACAATGATGTAGTTGTACAAATCCACATCTGCCTCACATAGCATAAGAAACAGAGGGGCAATTTAGAGTATTAAGCGCTGATCAGAGCATTGGGGAAATGTGCTACAGGAAGAAGAAAAACAATGATGAATAACTACACAGCATGCATATCAAAGCTACAAATTACACCACAAGCACGGGATGTTATGCTTGATTGAAGCAATTTAATGTTTTCTTGCGGGGAAAAAGGAAAACAGGTCCTGAGAGGACATTTAAGAAAATGATTTTTTAATTGTTGGAATTGTTTAACTCTCCTGGCAGTGCCGTAAATACTTGTGCAACCAGTAAGACTGCCAACAAAATTTAACTAGCACCCACTCCTGCATTGAAGCTATGTGTCAGGAACCATCCTGACACTCACTTTACATTAGAGAAATTGAGGTGAGGAGAAATCACTAATGTGACTATATCGGGCTGCACAATCTTAATAATAAATTCCTTTTTCTGAAGCCTTTGGAAAATATATTCATGAAATTTCAACATACGAATGAAAACAAGTCATCTTTTAAGCAGAGCCCCAACATTGGCATTTCATTTTTCATGTCTTGTTAAAGCAATATGTTATTTTTGCAAATAAACAGCCATTTGTCTTATTTGGCCTTGATGTCTGGGTCAGCTAGTTGAACAGCAGTTATCACACCTTTTTTGTTACAGAGGAAAAGAAACTGCCATTTTAGCATGAAAATAATCAATTTGACGAGTATTGTGTATACTGGCTACTCAAAGTAATGCGGTATTGATTGCTGCCCTGATGTACTGCTAGTTGCTGAGAGGGAGCGGAAAAGAAGAAAGATTATTGGCTTTTGATGGATTTCTTTGTGTTTGTGTTTTCACCATTAGTTTCACCGTTGTGATTTGTACATTGCTGTTAGCAGAAGCCTCATTTCTCTTTTATTCTCTATCTTTCACGTCAAGAACAGCTCATTTCACAGCCAATGACATTGGACTGACTAATAGTCCTGGGATAAACCACGCTGAACCCATGTAGCAGAAAACGGCTTCAAGATTTTATCACTGATTAAGAATCAAGGCATACAAAAACATAATTCCCCACTACATTCTCAGCAGATCAAACCAATAGCACTGAATTAAAACTCTCCATTAATAACTCATGTAAATGGTAACTAAGGGTTGGCTGTACTTGGATGTCTGACAATAACGGCAGTCTTGCTCACACTTGAACCACTTCAATATTGAATAAAAGCAGCATGAAAGATAGATACACCCTGAACCAATATGGCCATGCTTCACTGGACAAAAGCACACACACAAAAAAGGCCAGCAGCTCTATTGGTGTGCTGGTATGTGTTCAAAATGCATAAAAAGAAAAGAAATCATTTATGTAAAAAAGCCAGTGAAGGACTAAAGCAAGGAATGTTGTGTCATCTAGTAACGAGCATACATGTGGGAGTGTGTGCATGTCTGTGTGTTTTAGATCTAAAAAACACTAAATATGCCTGTGTGTGCATTTTTTCTGAGTCTGAGATTACTGGTGTCTGCAGGCGTAAATAAACGAGGGTGCATGTGTGCGTCTGCTGCAGGGCTCTTTTCCCTCTGTGGTGTCCACATGAAAACACCTCTCGCACATAAGGGCTGTACACATGAAAAAATCAATAGGCCAGTGATAGAACTATGCTGAAATGGTTCCCCAGGTGAAAGATTGATCTGTGCTCCAGTGAGGCCTCTCTCCAAACCCCAAATAATGGTTAGAGGCCAGCGACCTCCAAGTCTCAGCAGAAAACACACACACACAAACACACACATACACACACACTGTTCCTACAATAATTATAGAACTACATGAGTGAACAGTGCTTTAAATAGGCTGTACAGTGAACATGCTAAAGTGGGGTTTTTTTTGACACGGCAGGATTAAAGAAGGACAGGACCTGGCACCCACTAAATAAAACAGTACTGAAACAAAACTGCTTATATATTTTTTATAAATCTGTAAATCATTTATAGATTTTATAAAACAGCACAAATTGTCCACAATTATCATTCCCATTATTGATAATGGGCAGCATGGTGGCATAGTGGTCAACGCGGTCGGCTCACAACAAGAAGGTCCTGAGTTCGACTTGGCGATCTTTTTGCGCGTTGTTTGCAAACCTCTGTGACCCAAAATTAGGGAATAAGCGGATAAGAAGATGACTGAATGAATGAATGAATTATTGATAATATTAGAAGCAAAATGAACACCTGCGATGACTACAATTAATGATTTAATTGCCTATTTTGTTATCCTCTTAGTAAAAGCCAGAATTAGGAAACCAACATTCAGACAGTAATTAAAGACTAATTTCCATGTTATCTTTTAGAGAATACAAATTTCCCCAAAATATTGTCTACATTATTTTACCAAATGTTTGTGGAAACAATACAAACAACTTCCAAAAACCAAAACATCATCATCTTCATCAAATTGTTGTCACAAAGTTGGAAGCACACAGTTATGATGTAGCATTACATTATTTCCTCACCGGAAAAAAAGATCTGAATTTGGTGATAGTGTGTTAAGTTTGAAGTGAAAACCTTTGGCTTGAACTGGAACACTGGCTGCTCCACAGACCCCTATTATCTTATATTAGCTTCTAATTTTACTAACGCTACAGTGTCAGTATGAGTGAATAGCATGCAGGTAAGCATAGTGCAGGGATGGACAATCTCAGTCTTTGAGGGCCGGAGTTTTGCACCAACCCTAATCAAACCTAGAACTAAACAAGTTTAGTGGAAACTTACAGGTAAGGAAAGTTTGAAGGACATTGGCTCTCCAGGACCAATATGTTAAAGCTACACCCTAGCCTAGTGTGAGACTCAAACTAAAATGCATTGAAAGGCTTTCTTAAAGGCTTCACAGTAATCCAAAAATGAAGTAAAGAGTGCATTTATACGCCTTTTCACAATCTTACGTAAAATCTTCCAATTCTTCCAATTTTGATGTCGGTGTCCCATGAATGATGTAATTTTATATCTGGGGGTCCACATCAGCCAGGACCTCACATGGACACTTAACACCACACAGTTAGTAAAGAAAACTCAGCAACGGCTATACTTCCTGAGGAGGCTGAGGAGGTTTGGAATGTCACCAAAGATCATTAGCAACTTCTACAGATGCGTTGTTGAGCATATCCTGACCAATTCAATCACTGTGTGGTACGGCAAATACACCGCAAACGCCTGCAGAGCATCTACGTACACATAGTCCATAGGAGAGCTGCATCCATCATAAAAGACCCCTCACATAACAAAGACTGTTCACACTTCTACCCTCTGGCAGGAGGTACAGGAGTGTGAAGTGCAGGACGACCAGACTCAGGAACTCTTTCTTTTCATCAGCCATCAGTCTCAACAGTTGACAGGAGTTTGTAACAATAGATTGCACCCTCGCACCCTTGCACACTATGATTATTGCACTACTATCTACACTACCACTGTACTTTATTCCTGTTCTATTGCACATTCACATTTTAAGAACGCTGTCAATATCTTGACAATTTCACTCATTCTCTTCAAAATTTGTACATAATTCATATGTAACACAACATTTTTTTTTTCTTACATTTCTTATTTTTTTTTACCTTAAATTATTTTGTAACTTTTGGCATTCGGTGTGGACAGCAAAGTAAGAATTTCATTATACACGGAAACCTGTTTCCTTTATTGTACACATGACACTTTGAACTTGAACTTTTATAAGCCGTATCTTGTGATCTAAGTTTGATTGTGATGTAATTTTGTTATTTTGTTATATAATTAATTCTTAAAAACTAAGGTAACTTCCTGTTTGTAAAGAGAGATGTCATCAAGATAAAATCCATCTTTCTTCCGAATTTTTCCATACTTGGCATCTCTGCAAACCAAGACCTTTTTCACTGTGGATTATGATTTTTGAATCTTTGCACTTTGAACACTTACCTACTAACAATGCGGGTTTAACTTTATTTACTATCCTCTTGGATATAAGTTTTATATATATTTCAGGGTCTTTCTGTTCAGAGTTTCATTGTCTCTGTACGCTTTTTCCGGGTGCTCCTCTTTAAATGGTGATAGCACACTTGATATTACTCTAATTACATGTCCAGCTCAATTTTATTTCTCCTTTTCAGTGCTACGTCTAATATGTATATATATCATAGCCAGTTAATATTTATTGCTATTAGATGTTGTATAAGATGTTGAGATTTTCATTGGGTGTGACAAGGATGGACAGGATTAAAAATAAGTTTCATAGAGGGACGACGCATGTAGGATGTTTCGGAGACAAGGTGAGGTAGGCTAGGTTGAGATGGTTTGGACATGTGCAGAGGAGGGACACGCAGTATACTGGTAGAAGAATGCTGATGGAGGTGCCAGACAGGAAGAAAAGAGGAAGTCCAAAGAGGAGGTTTATGGATGTGGTGAGGGAAGACATGCAGGTAGTTGGGCTGAAAGAGGCAGATGTAAAAGACAGGGTATTGTGGAGATGATCAATCTGCTGTGGCAACCTGTAACGGGAGCAGCCGAAAAGAGAAGAAGAAGAAGAAGAAGCTATGGTTGGTTGTATCATTTAGTAGGGTTATTTTAACTAATCCAACAAAGAAACATTTCAAAAGGAAAGAAAGAGTTAGTGTTCAGCTAGCAGTGATTTGACCTTCGGGCAGCCCGCTCATCAGTAAAAGCAAGCCTACTTTGAGTGATTACTTTCCTACAGGAACCAACAGCTGCATGTGCAAATTCTGTATATAAATCAATTACCAGCCCCTATGTACTTTAACTGCACCCATTAATTAAGCAATGTCAGAAGCAATGAAGCGTGAAGTTCATTACATTTTTAGCATTCAAACACTGGATTATTTGAAAGGAAGTTAGCTTCACCTAATGATTATAGTTAGTCGAGTGATTGCTATGAAGCAAGTTAAAAGAATCAAAAGCTACATGCTACAAAGAGACAAGTTTAGACAACATCCATACACACTCTACAAAAATCTTCACTCACAAATAAAAAATGGAAGTCTGTTTTAAAGAATCCACTATTTAAGTGTTGTAATGTCACACTTTCACTCTGTTATATTGCAGCTATTTACTAAAATCATTTATGTTAATTTTTTCCCTTATTATTGTACACACAGCACCCAATATTGACACAAAAACACAGAATTGTTGACATTTTTGCTGATTTATTGAAAAAGAAAAACTGAAATATTACATGATCCTTAGTATACAGATCCTTTACTCAGTATTTAATAGAAGCACTTTTTGATCTAATGCAGCTTTTCACACCTGGATTTGGGGATCCTCTGCCATTCCTCCTTGCAGATTTTCTCCAGTTCTGTCAGGTTTGCGGATAAACGTTGGTGGACAGCCATTTTTAGGTCTCTCCAGAGATGCTCAATTGGGCTCAAAAGTCAGGGCTCTTGCTGTCTCATACCATTCAAGAACACTTAAGAAGTTGTTGTGAAGCCACTTGTTCATTATTTTAGCTGTGCGCATAGAGTAATTGTCTTATTGGAACGTAACCTGTCAGCCAAGTCTGAGGTCCTGGGCACTCTGGAAAAGGTTTCTGTCCAGGATATCCCTGTACTTGGTCGTTTTCATGGCCCCTCTGCCATAAAGCCCGGATTAGTGGGGGGTTGGTTGACAACTTTCTCCCATCTCCCAACTGCATCTCTGGAGCTCAGCCCCAGTGACCTTTGGGTTATTCTTTACCCCTCTCACAAAGGCTCTTCTGCCTCGATAGCTCAGTTGGGCTGGACGGCCAGCTCTCGGAACGGTTCTGTACCTTGCCACAATTCTGTTTCTGAGTTCTTCAGGCAGTACCTTTCAGTATAATCAAACAAAACTGAACTCAAATGAAGGTGTAGAACCATCTCAAGGTTAGATATATATGAGCGTCACAGCAAAAGGTCTGATTACTTAGGACCATGTGATATTTCAGTTTTTCTTCTTTAATAAATCAGCAAAAATGTCAACAATTATTTTTTTTTCTGTTAATATGAGGTGCTGTATATTAATAGGTTAATTGCATGAAATAAGTTTGATAAATATTAAAAGATAAATTAACATTCAGTTCAGAAAACTTTGTTTACAATTACCGAGATGTTTCTAATATTTCTTGACCAGGTTTGCACACACTGCAGCAGACATTTTGGCCCACTCCTCCATACAGGTCTTTTCCAGATCTTTCAGGTTTTGGGGCTGTTGCTCGGCAACAAAGAGTTTAAGCTCCCTCCATAGATTTTATATTGGGTTTAGGTCTGGAGACTGGCCATTCCACAAAATGATTATTCAGTATTTTGCTTAAGGACTAAAAGCAGAGCTTTTTTAAACCTGGAAACATATAAGACCCCAAAGAAGAAAGAAATTTGTATCATTGACAAAATTTTTTAAATTGCATTGTGTGTGTGCGCGCAAGTGTGTTTAATGCATATTCTATTCTATTCTATAAACTATTTTACATCTTTACATTAAATGATCTAAATTATTTTTCAATAATTAAATAGATAAATTACTTAGGTAACTACAAACACAAGAATCTGATGACTGCAGATCCTGATAACTTTATACCTGTTCCACTCACACACACACACACACACACACACACACACAACCAGATGCAACTTTCAACCATAATGACTTGCCGTAAAGAGAATGATCACCAGAATCATCATCAAAATGACAGCTTATTAAAGGCCAATATTAAGTGATGAGCTTTAATAATGATAAGTTATCTATAAAACCTTTACAACCTGGCTCAGTGCAAGAGCAGGTCTCCATCTCTCAGACACATGTTAATAAGCCCACAACCTTTAATTAAGCTGTATGTATAAGTAGGCCCCTATTAAGTCCTGATTTGTGGGCCAGTTCATTTCATCAAAGCCCCAGCCAGCAGACACATACTCAATACAAATCAGGGTGGCTGGAATATTATCCCGCTTAATGGGTTCCCAATATTGATATTTTATCACTGGCTGCTGAGAAGTGACTTTTAGGATTCTAATTTCTTACAATGTGAAGGCAGAAATGAGGATGTAACAATCAACCTTTCTTTCATAATTAATTTCATTTTACGCTAATTGTAATGAATCCACTGAGGCATGTCTTTTTCACGTTTATTTACAAATGGAACATTCAATCATAACTAAACTATGACAACTATAATGTATAGCCAGAACATGACCGCTAGCATGACCACACACTCATGTTAGACAAACAATAAATAACAAAGCAGAAAAGATAGAACAGGGCTATACCTACAAAACAGTTAATAAGACACACCTGATAAATCACCAATGGATACAAGATGGGGTGATCACATAACAGGAAACAAAAGAGGGCACGAAACAGGAAGTAAACAAAACAGGAACCAGACAAGGGTTAGCTTAGCTAACTAGCACAGCATAGCATAGCACAGCATAGCTAACTATCATAGCAAAGCTAACCCATAACAAGAACACATAAACATGAAGAAAATTAAACATACCATGAATAAACCAAAAAAGTGCCCATAAACATACAATAATAATAGTTGATATCATTATTGCTATGCGTTAGCTTTGCTATGATAGTTAAGCTATGCTGTGCTAAATGAAAAATAAATTAAATTCAGGATCACAGTTAAATCTATTTGTGTTTTTGAATTTGCAGATTCAGTCTAATCGGAGTGGTTTTACTGATTTTTCTACTTCTATTTACTTCTAATAGTAATAGTGAATTTATGGGGTAATTTTGGGGGGTTATCATACAGCATACTGTAAATTCGTTAATCTTCTAAATATGTGCTTTTATACGGTGTGCTTCTATAATGTGTTCTAGTTAAACTGTTCAGCATTGGCACCTGAGAATGAGAACAATCTTCCATTGATGAATTATGTCCCGCCCATTTTCACATTCTAGCCAATCGGAAATACATTCTTTCTGCGTAGTATCCAATCAGAACATGTGCTCATTTGGGCCACGCCTCCGCGCCTCTGTGCCTCTGCGCCCGGAGTTTGGGGGAAAAGTAAACATGATTGTTAGGATCGAAAAGCTCCTTGTGCAATTTGCACTAAATGAATGAAATCTAAGTTACACTTTTTAACTTTAAGCGTTTTCAGAAACATCATGAGCAAGGTAAGAGTCCAAAATATTGCACATTGGTTTTTGTAAAATATTTACTAATTGCATTTGATTTAGTGTGTATTTTTAATGGATTTCATCAGTATTCTGTAAATACAGAGTAAGAGATTTTATTATTTCCTTTTCTTTTTATAAAGTGATTGAAAACATCGATGTGATTGTGAAAATTGTTGTGAATGGATTGAAGAAACCGAAATTCCTTTTCTATTTCTTACTAACTTTCTCTTCCACATATGGACATTAGGACATGATTAGTTTAGACATTCCATCTATTAAACTTTTCTTTCTTTTGAAAATTGCTGTGTTAATCCTATAATAACTGTTCTACTAGACATTCATTCATCTTTTTACCCGGGGTCTTCTGCGCCTATCCCATCACACATAGGGCGAGAGGCAGGGGTACACACTGGACGGGTTGCCAGTCCATCTCAGGGCAACACATAGACAAAAACAATTCACACACACATTCACTCCTATTTCTACATGTTTTTGGATTGTGGGAGGAAACCGGAGTACCCGGAGGAAAGATCCTGACCCGGGATTCGAACCCTGGAACCTCTTGTTGTGAGGCGACTGTGCTACCACTACACCACCGCGCCGCCCGACTTTAGAGATTTGCTCATTTAATGACAATAGTATTAACCATGTTAGGTGTTATGTTGACCTTTTAATTGAAATCAGTGTTCCCCCACACCTAACTTTCCAAACCATGTGTTCCTAGAGACATAGTTCTGAAAGGAGTTCTAATGAGTGTACAGCAAAAACAAAAAAAAAGGAAATATTCGACAGAACCTATGATCACATAATGCTATAAAAACAAACATATTACTATTTATATTCATTCGTTCATTCATCTTCTTATTCCCTAATTCGAGGTCACTGGACTATTTACATTTCATTTTATTTATTTATTATTACCTTTTTGTAAAAAGCCTTGAATGATTAATTATTTATAGTTCCCTGCCACATGCTGGTTCCATTGCTTGATCATTCCTGTAGAACTAAAGTCCAGTCCAGCACTAAAGGAGAAAAGAGAAGAACTAAAAGGAAGTCGGTCCTTTTGGAATGTCACTTATCCAGGACTAAGGGTTCATGAGTTCCTGAAATACTTCCGAGCACAGTGGTGATTTTGTAGGAATGATGGTCTTTTGGCGAGTTTGGCTTCATCCAGACAGCAACCATTTGGTAAGTGTTGGTCAGAGGAGAACTAAAGTTATTCTGCGGAACCGGGTAGTGATATTGATTTGCTTTCACACTTAAAATACAGTATATGTTTGTAAAGAATTTTTCTTCCTCTTATTGTGGCCTTGGGGCACTGTAAGAGTGTAAGAGCCTCTTACTGTGGCGGTGTGTCTGACTTTACTCTAGTACTCTGTCAAACCTCAACCTTTTGAAACGGAAGCCCCCAAACCTGCTTTATTATGTGGCATGTTCCCCATATATCTAATATGTATTTACTTAAAATATCACTAATATTTTGTTTTTGGTTCAGACAGAAAAGGCTTTACTTATCATTTGAGAAAAGACATTTATTTCTGGTATTTGGCTCCTTTTATCCAGACATTTATTTTATTTTTTTACTGAGTAGTTGAGGCTTAAGGGCCTTGCTCAGTAGTGGCAGTTTATTGACCATTGACCTTGTAGATAAAATTTATATCGCACTATAGAATGTGTGACATTGAAAATCAGCAGAGATTTGATTTCAGAAATGATCAAACTAATGGTATGAATATATTATTAAATTATAATAAATTGCTGCCACACTTGTCAATACGTTTACATTGTAATCCCTAGTTCTGGGTCAGGAAACCAGTTTAGAACTGGGTAAATCTCTGTATTAAGTATTTTTGAGAGTTGATGAAGTATCAGTGGCATGGAAACTCCAGATATACTGGGAAGGTTGAAGTGATGTGAGGGCAGGGCAGGAAACTTAACAGTGCTCTGCTGACCTCATCTCTGGAACAGGCAGTCTCTGTTCCCCTACTGCCTGTCCCACCCTACACACATACCATGTCCACCCAATGCAGTTCCTTTTTTTGTCTATTTAGAATTGGGGCTACACACACACACTCAAACGCAGATTCCTCCTGCCAAGATTTTATTTATTTATTTAGTTAGTTATTTTTTAAACAAGATATTAAATCAAACCCGGATTGTCGCAATCATACATGTGGGCGCTGGCGCCTTAACCCACTTTACTACAGTGCTGCCAACTCCTGGGATTGATAGAAGGAAGCATTACAAAAGCCAAACCCACAACCATTTGATCAAGTTCTACAAATTGTACCAAGAACTGTTCAAAACAGTTTCAAATCTTTTTAAATATAAAAAAATGGGGTTCAAGATTACAGTTTGGCAGACACTCTTATCCAGAGCAACTTACGTTTGGTCTCTTTTTTACAACTGAGCCATTGTGGGTTAAGGGCCTTGCTCAAGGGCCCACAGTGGCTGCTTGGTGGTGGGAATCCAACCCTTGTCTTTTTGGTATTAGTCCAACACCTTAACCACTAGGTTACCACTATTCACAGATTATAACCTACTTAATCCTGGTTCTCCAAACTGCAAAAGTAACTTTCCCAGTGATTTCGTTTTTGTTTTTCTATTATACCAAGATGATGAATGTTTTTGACATATTTAAATTAGAGCATATTTTGTTTTCCTATGACCAGTTAAGAAAAGTTTTTTTGTTGCATTATGCAAGGTGTCCAGTTGATGTCTTAGTAAATTCTAACCAATGTTTATAAAAAAGGAAATATAATGTGGGTATGAAAAAATGTCTTGAATGTCTTTGTGCATTTTGTCCATTAAATTCCATTTATATTTTCAGCATTTGGCAGATGCCCATGTCCAGAGCAACTTGTATTTGTCTTTTACACAACCATGCATTTGGGGGGGAAAAGGACCCTGCTCGGGGGCTCGGCGGTGGCAACTTAGTGATGCTGGGAATCTGACCCTGATCTTCCAATTAGTAGACAAACACCTTAATCACTGCGCTACCGCTTCTCCACCTTGCCCCAGTTCTATTCTGAATTCATCCCATGTCCTTTGATTTTATAAAGGGCATTTAGGTGCCTTGGGTGGCTAAATTTATTGGAACAGGCTCTCATTGTCTTTGCTTCAGCCCGAGCCAAAATACTATGCCCAGGGCAGATGTTGTAAACACAGACAGCTCAGCTATCCAGATCATACTTAGACCCTTGTGGAAAATATATATACACCTATATACTTGATGACAATATAATTTTTTTTAATATATTTTTTTCCCCAAGCTTATCATTTAAGAGTATAATTCTTAGCAATTTTTAGCAGATATACTGTTTCCTTTTTTTTTTTTCTTTTTTTTTTAAAGATGCAATTTGAGGAAAGCGCATAGTATGTTTACATTTGAACATACATTTACTCCTGCTGAGATGATGTTGGGGGGATTTATAGCAGCGCACATGGCCTATCGCTGTTTTTCACTAGCACTGGTTTTCACACTCTTTTCTTGTCATATAATTAATGACCTACATTTCAGAGCTGTGCGTCTCTTGTACAGCAATTTGATTCATTGCAAGTAATTTTCTTCAATTACCAACCCAAAACATTTTATACTTATTTAGTTTAATAACATTTGGCCTTATCTGTTTTGATAGGAAAGTCCTGTTAAAGTTTACATCACAACCATACAAGCGGTGTAGGGAAGTTTATTTTGGAATTGTTAAAAATGTAATGAGAACTGCATGATTTCTTTTACTTTTATAAATGAAGAAACAGACTTAGGGATTTGGGGGTTCTAAGGTTTGATTCCCCACAGTTCTGTTTAGGTGATGTTTGTGTGCAGAGGCTGCTGCATCAGGCTGACTGTTTTGTGTGAAAAAGAAGAGACTTTTTGCACTTTCCTTTTTTTTTTAAATTATATCTGACACTTCTAATCATCTATGTTCGCCTGCCTTATTTTTATTTAACACATGCCATCTATTATCTGAGTTGCATAACTGAAAAATGTTCCATGGATTCATGATGCAACTCAAACAATTGTGAATTTAATAATAATGTTATATTTTGATTGCTATATCCTGATCATACAAAATATAAATGGTTATTTGTTGGGTTTCCTGAGGCCTAAAATGGGCTGTTAATTTTCTTACTGGTCAAGTCTTCTCTGTGTGAAGGAAAGTTATAACTTTCAGACAATTTTAACTCAAACATTTTATACCAGCGTTAACTGAGTAGTACACTATGCTTTTTATCAGCTAATCTATGTTAAACAAAGCTTCACTATACTAAAGCCACCCTCATAGCATGTAGCAAGCTTTCGCATTTCTTTATCGAACCAACTTCGGGCTCAACGTCATTATAATTAATAAGTAATAATCCACTGACGGCGAGTATAAACCAGATGGTGTGATTATTATTGATAAAGAGATCTTACAAACAGAACCTTAACTATACTTTAGTAGAGACTCTTGACAGAACAAACAGAAACTAACCAACAGTGGTACAAAGAACAAAAAACTATGACAAGACCGGATCAAACAGCTTATGAGATACACTACAGAAACGAGACACATCTGATCTTAATTGACAGACCGTGAGAACACTGGAACCATATTATGGGGAAACACTGGAATAACAAAAATGGAAGTAAACAAACTTGAACAAGACAATGATTAACTTTGCTAGCACAGTATAGCATAGCCAATCTTCCAATCTTTAAAAACATGGGCACACATGGACAAAAACACAGGACACAACTCAAACTTTTCCAATAATGAGGAAGTACTTCTTCAACATTCTCTTTTAATTTCACTTACACCTTTTTCCTCGTTGTTTAGCTGATCGTCTTGGATTGGTTTGCCTGGATTATTTGACAAACTGGGTATCAAACCCTGCCTGCCTCTTGTGCTTGTTTATGCCTAAACCTACATTTCTAAATAAAAGAGTACATTTGATTCAGAAAATCACAATGCTACCACAAAGAAATGTGGCTACTAGTGACTTTAATAAACTTAACTAAACTTAAAGCAAATAATCAAAAACTGGCAAATCGTCAACAAATTTACATTACATAGCTTTACCTAAGCTGTAAAGAAATTTGTTTAGGAAACTGTCATTTAATTACATATTTTTTTTTACAGTATTAGAATTACTTTATATTTTTTCATCATCTGTTAAAGAAAGCTAATAAATGTATACCACAGTGTTAGGGTATATAGCATTCACTGGGCATCCAGTATGTCTCATTACAGCTGTCCAAACACTGGACAGGCCGAGAGTGGAAATGACCTCCACCTCAAAGTGTAAAAACATGCTGCTCCAGACAGCTAATTTATTCTCCTTAGTATAAACGCACAAAGTATTATTTATTTTTTTTTAAATATTGTTCCAAATAAAGCCCAAACACTTTATCTGTGATCATAGCATCTCTAAATGGGCCTTTAATTGTTTCTGTTTTCTTTAGGGAGAGCCCCATGAGTTTAAAGAAAAAACATTCAAGAAGAAGCGACAGTGTGGGGTGTGCAAACAAAATATTGAGAGTCTTGGATCATTCTGTCGAGGTGACTCTCTTCTCCTGATTCATTCACCTTCAGTTCTGTGACATTTGTAAAATACTTTATTAACAAAAAATTAATAAAATCCTGATTACTGCTTAATCTGTTCATCTTGTTCTGTCATTAACAGTTTGCAAAACAGCCACTCACAAGAAATGTGAAAGTAAAGTAAGTACCTGCAATCATTAATTATTTCATATTTTTATTCACTTTTTTGTTATTCCTAAAATGTATTTTCTTTATAATTCAACATTTATTTAAGTCTCATCCAACACACCATTAATTATAAATATTTGTCTCTCTCATTGCCTCTGTGTACCAATCATCGTTTACTCATTGATTTACGCCAGCAGTACAGAAAGAGATTTTAGAGAACATTTTAGGTGTAGCTGAATCTGTTTATTTTTATTATTATTATTATTATTGTTATTAGGGTTGTTGAGTTAGAAATCTGTTGACGTATATATTCTGAACAATTAAGTCAAGTCTATCAGTGACCGATGACAAAAGACTGATGGTGCATTTATTAAGTGTTAGACAGTGATCTAGTTCAGTGCATGCACAGGCTTTAAGTCTAATACATATACTTCTGTTTGTTTATTTTTTTCCGGATTTAACATTAAGAAATGATTGTCATTCACTATGGAATCTGTTAGTTTTGAAGAAATATAGCGTGTCATCAGCAAAGCACTGAAAACCAACACTTTGATAATAATATATCGCTTGTCTAGGCTAGTGTAGTGAATTCCCATTATTTTTGAACATGAGGTACAGTTTAGTTACAATGTGAGAAAATAACAAACTAAATAAGACATAAATGTACACTAAACAAAACCGATAAACTTGACTAGATGAATTTTAATACAAACAAACTCGAGGCACAGTGACTCATTAAAAGCGGTGTCCATCTTGTCGCATGGCTGTGAAGCAGCAAACATTTGGAGCTTTACTTTGAAGTTACTGCGATCTTGGATATTAGCTGTGTAATGGCGGCCATCTTAGACCTTGGCTGGGTAGTGGGTTTCTGCTTTTTGGAGTTTCATGCATGTTCAAAGTTTTTGGTTTTTGTTTTGTGTTTTTTTCCTGATTGCGGATTCCCTGACTCTCAATTTTTTGCATTCTTTCTGGATTTTAATATGGACTTTTTTTTTTATTATTGTTGCCTTTTTCTTGTTTTGAACTTCACCTACTGTGTGAATGGGTTTGATTCATCTGTCTGACTCATGATGTTAGATAATGTCACCAACAAGAAAATTGTAACATTGCATTTAAAATGGCTAAACAATGTTATATACATAAGTCAGTTATGTATCTAACTGTTCCCACTTACATTTTTTAAGTGTTTGTATTAAAAGGTTGAGTATCAAAGTGCATGTGACAGCTTTTGGGAACAATGCATAGGGAGGATGGAACATTTCCTGCAGCCATGATTTAAAAAAGATCCTTATTTCCTTTTGTAGCAGCAGTTGAATGGACATCAGTTCCAGTAACTGCCATAACTTGACTGTATTTGTGTTGGGGGGGGGGGGGGGTCTAGTTAAAAAAAAGCTCTTGGTATCTTGCAAAGATTGTTGTCTATGGAGCCCTCTCTGAAACAAAGGATTGTTGTCGGATGCTGCAAAGAATCGTATGGTTTCCCAACAGGAATCATTAAATCATTTTGAGTTTCTTTTTAAAACTTTCAGATATATATTATAATTAGGTCTGTAACAGCTTATCTAGTTGATATCTTGTAAATGCAGTATATGTACTTATTTATTTTAGACTTGGATCTCATTCTTGGTTGTCGAATGACTGTTGTCCCTGAAGGATTGTAGTTCCTGTTTATACAGGCAGGATGAGATATTAAATGGTTCTGGGGAAAAAAATCTTGTGCTCAGGTCTAAAGAAGCAAAAAATTTATTAGAGCTGTATGGTCTCTGCTAGAGTTGACATCATATTACAACAACATCATATTGAAACAGCTGCTGGGAAGATGATGGACAATTCTAAGCAAACTGTACGCATGCCATGCCATACAAAAAAAACAGTGCAGTTGTGTTCAGCTCTGAAATTCTCATCACTCTTTAGGGGCACTTGTTTTTTCATGGAGCAAGTTTTGCTATGCTTATACCACTTGTTAAAATTCTACATCGTAGATTCTATTAGGGAAACTTCTTTTTAGGTACAACAAATAAAATAACCTAGAGTTTAGATGTTGTTTTAAAAGTCTAAAAAATAAAGGTAGTTGTAACAGGTTTGATTCCCAGATTGTGTAACAATCAAGCTAAGCCCACTTGTTCTATGTATAACCAGGTACACCATCTCCACTAACCCCACAGGAATGACTGGAAACTTGTGCAGTTGGTGTCTTCCAAACTGTCAAGTCAAGAGTCAATGCAGACAAAGGCTGAGGTTGTGTTACTGTTCCTTACTAACCATCTGAGTGTATTGTCCAGTGAAGTAACGCCAGTCTACAGCTAAAGTTACTGTTCCATTAAATTCAATTACTTCAAAAATGTGCTTCATGCTTCAGACTCGGTTATGCTATAATCCCGTGTATTTTCTGCTTTAGTGGACTCCGGATCGGTAGAGAGCAGCCAAACTCCCTCCTCATAGACCTAATGATTGTGCCATTTTGGAGGGCGATGAGTGGACGATCATCATGTCATGAGGGCACTACGAGTATATAGTAATGCCCTATGGACGCTCCTGCTGTTTTCCAGTCATTTATTAATGACATTTTTTGAGACCTGATAAATTTGTCATTGCTAATGTTGATGACTTGCTAAATTACTCACCAAATCCGTGACGGCACAAGGTCCATGTGTGAACCGTGTTCCAACGTCTACTACAGAACAGGCTGTTTGTAAAAGCTGAGAAATGTGAGCATCACTGCAGCTCCACTCACGTCCCTCCTGAAGGGGAAGCCTCAAACGCTAACATGGAATAAAAAGCCTTCGGTGTGTTGAAAAACATATTTACTATGACCACTCTTCTATGTCACCCTGACCTGTCCATACCTTTACCGGTGAAGGTGGATGCCTCTGATTGTGGGTAGGAGCAGTGCTTTCGCAGAGACAAGGGTCCCCAGCTAAACTCCGCAAACTCATTCCAGTGGAGCAAAAATATGATGTAGGAAATGAAGAGCTCCTAGCCATCAAGGAGGCATTGGTGGAGTGGAGCCACTGGCTGGAGGGGAACATACACCCATTCATGGTCATCACTGTCCTCAAAAACTACCTACCGCCCAAGCTCTAAAAATGGTAAAGCAGATGCCATCTCTCGCTGCTTCGACCCCCAAGACACCCTATGGCTCGTAAGCCCATAATCAAGGTGGTGTTGGGTCCTGCTTTATGACCTCATCACAAAAACCCCCAAGACAACAGCGCACCTACTGGACCTCCTGGTCCCTTCTACATGGAGGGCGCCCTGGCCTATTTAGTTCACGAGATCCTCGACTCTTTGAGAAGAAGTGGGTGGACTGGGAGGGTTACGCCTCAGCTGGGTTAAAGCAACAGATATTCTGGACTACTCCCTAGGGGGTTTCACGCCAGTCATCCGAATGCCCAGTCCCATGTCATCTGAGTCACCCAAGAAGAATGCCTGGAGGCGTTCTTAGAGGGGGGGTACTGTAATTGGTCCTATTCCCACTTCAACCGTCTGAGGTTGCCATCGATTTTAAGTGGGGTTTTTTAACGGTTTTGCTAATAGCATCGCAGTATTGTTTGTAGATCACGACATACCAAGAATTTGTTGTTTTCATTTTCATGGTTTTTCGATCTCTTGCCTGTTTTCACATATAAGATTCCCGTCTCACTATTTGACACAATTTGTTAGTATGCATACGACTGCTTTATGTGTACTGACTTCTGCCCGATTACGGACTCTAATTAATCCTGTGACTTTAAAATCTAATAAATGAAGTTCCTGCAAAATGGATCTGACTCTGCATACTTCTTTAAAATAGTTACAAATGACTAATTTCATTTCACATTCAAGGTCTTTTACATAGACGAGTGGAGTAAAACTAGTTATATAGCTGTATTTGTGTATATCATAAATTTTCTAATTAAATGCAGAATTTTTTTTTTTTATTTTTTTTTTTACAAAAAATAAAATTTAAACTTGCAGTGCGGTGGTTGCTGTGTACAACAAATATAAATCGTTGTGAAGGTTGAAGACTATCAACATTTTAAATAGGAACAATGTGGGTTCAGAGGAAATATTCTTTCTGCCCCCACACTGTTTTACCTACTACATTCCAGCCTGACTAATCTCATTAATGACACTGTTTACTGTTTACTGTTTACTGTTTTCTGCCTCCTTCTCACCCCACACTTCTTTTCTTCCTCTTACTATCTGGATATTTCCACTGTACATATTTAGCCAGTCACACACACAAACTGTAGTTATATTCACACGTGGGCTCTAAACATTACATTTTATACGACAATTTAATTTCACTTGTCGATGTCCATACGTCCCCTTGGAAATAGAGGAGGGGCAAGTACACTGAACTATAGGAATTGAGGGAGGGAGTGAGAAAGTAAACTTGCAGGAAATTACTCTATACAAGTTGGCCCAGGAGAAGGAATCTGGTGTTCTGGCATTATGTTCCCCTGCTGCAGGCCCCTACCCAGCAACAGAGAAACACACAGGGGGAAAATGAAAGCCTTGAGAAAACTGGTGCTTTATGAGAGAGGTTTTTAAAATGGCTAAAATTAGGAGCTTTTTATTTTAATTCATTGAGGGGGCAACACACTGGTTTAGTTGGCACTGTTGTCTCACCAAGAAGGCCTGGATTCAATGCTTTTGTGTGTTTGCACTCCCTGTGCTTGTGTCGGTTTACTCTGGGTACTCTGGTCCCCCAACCCACCCCCCGTCCAAAAATATGTGTATATGTTTAATGGTGATGCTAAATGTTATCTTTTATTGTTTACCGTTTCATAAATCCAAAAACTTCACCTTTTTGAGAACCTCAAAATACATGTATAAAATAGAACTAGAATCAAAGTCCAACATACTCTGACAACCTCTCAGGCACACAGCATATTTTCACATGCAAGTCCAAACTAAGGCCAGCACAGTGAGATCTTATGGTAACTGCCCTTTTCCTGTAGCAGGGTTGTACAGGACCGGATGTTTTGCAGGGTGGAGAAATTGCAGCAGTAGGTCATTACACAAGTATGACTGTCAGCCTACACACAGACACACAAACACATACGCAGTGTGTTTAGACTACCTGACATCAGCTTATAAGGAAGGTCAAGGGTCACCACATTTCTAGTACTATGAGGAGATATATACTGCTTTGCCCCAAACAGCTCTCTCTCTCTCTCTCTCTCTCTCTCTCTCTCTCTCTCTCTCTCTCTCTCTCTCTCTCTCTCTCTCTCTCTCTCTCTGTCTCCCTCTCAATCTCTTGCTCTCATACACACAGTATGTGTGTTTATCATGTCTATCTTATCTGTCTTGAAGAAAGCATTTCCTCTGCTTTTCCAGCACACTACTCCTCTCCTTTCATTCTTCCCACTGAGAGGAATAAAACAACAATTTGTAGTTTTAGGATTGTGTGCATGTAGGAATGTTATTGTTAATTCACTTTTCTCCATTGCAGACCAGCACACCCTGTGTCCCGACCTTAACTTCAGACTTAGTAAGTTAACACTTCTCTCAAATTGTATGGAAACTGTCTTGTGCTCAGTGGTTGGGAAAAGAAATTAATTAATGTTATTTTTTAGACATCTTGACTGTAGTAGAAACTGTGAATTTATTTCTTTTAATTCTTTTCATCTGATAATTTATCTATCATACATGTGCAGTACATATACATTTACAGCATTTGGCCCATATCCAGAGCAACTTACAACTGAGCCCACAATGGTGGTGCTGGGAATCAAACCCCGGTCTTTCTGGTATCAGTCTAGATCTTAACCACTAGGCCACCACTTTTTTACATGTGCAGTAGAGTTTCACTCCCAATCAAAAAGACTATAGGCTACTAAATGTACTATACTCTGTCTCAATACATTGAGACAGTCCAACTATCAGAAAATATCAATGATCTAGCTAAGGGATTTTTAAGGTTTTTAGCCTTCAGTAAAATTTTTATCTACAGCAGCGGAAGGGAACACACTCCTCTCGACACATCCAGCATCTGGTAAGAACAATTCTGTCAACTGTTGTTTGTAGTGTAATTACCCAACCAGATAAAATACAAAACAGTAATAATGGTTAGCACGGTTGCCTCAATATATGAAGGTCCCGTGTTCAATTGTCGGGCCGAGGATCGTTCTGTGCGAAGTTTGCATGTTTCCGCGCTTGTGTGGGTTTTCTCCAGGTATTCCCGGTTCCTCCCACAGTCATTTAGACATTTGGTTGATTTGTGAGTCTAAATTGTCCATAGGAGTGAATGTGTGTGTGTGGTTGTTTACGTACATGTGCCCTGCGATGGACTGGGTGTACCCCTGCCTCTCACCCTATGTGCGCTGGAATAGGCTCCAGCAAGCCCTGTGACCCCGAATTAGGGAATAAGCTGGTAAGAAGATGAGTGAATGACTTAATGAAATACAAAACAATGTCATACAAAATGATTATAATAATAATAGTATCTAATCTTGTTTTTCAGGGCTCAACCAAATCTTTGACATACACCAAACCGAGAAGTACCCTACCCAGGTAAATGTTCCAAGTTTTCAAGCAGGAAGACTGTTACTATCCTTTATTGGCAGACCTGCATTAGCCTCGAGCCAATTACACTAACCCTAACCCTTAATAAACTCTAGGCCATAAATTTGGGGATTTTATCTGGAGATTGAAACTGCTTAAGCTTCTTTAGTTAATCTATTTTAAAATGTCTTTGAAAAGTGGACTAAATTGGAGTCACCACTCAATCATGTAACTTACCATTTGGCTAAGTTTCTGCTGGACAGTCCAAAGGCTTGGATGTTTCTTTAACACATTTTCAAAAAAAGTTTGAATTTAAGTTTGTGGGCTGGATGCATTATTCTATCCTTAAATGTTGTCTTTTTCCATCCACCTTTATGCCCCATTATTCATCGCCAAAGTTTCCATATGTAAAAAAAACACCTAATTTAACTTTATCTTAGGAGTCTAAGTATGGATCGGGTGATGGACAGGGTAATGGAGCGCCACTATGACTTTGACCTCACCTACATCACAGAGCGTATTATCTCTGTCTTCTTTCCCCCTCTGCTGGATGAACAGCGATATCGCCTCAATCTCAAAGAAGTGGCAGCTATGCTGAAGTCCAAACATCAGGACAAATATTTTGTGAGTACTCCTGTTTTTTATTTAGCACCCAGAGACATAAACATGAAATTTAAGCAGTTAAATCCTCATTACAATAACTCATCTGTCCTATGCAGTTACTAAACCTGTCTGAGAAAAGGCGTGACATCACACGGATTAACCCCAAGGTACAACTATATAGCTTTTATTATCTCTTCACTATAAAACATTTATAAATGAGTAAATAGGTTTTGACTGAACAAACATATTTTTCTTATTTTCCATCATTATCTTTCTCTCTCTCTGTCTCTCTCTTTTTCCCAGGTCCATGATTTTGGTTGGCCAGATTTACATGCGCCTCCACTGGACAAAATTTGCTCCATATGCAAAGCCATTGAGACCTGGCTTCTCTCTGACTCCCAGCATGTGGTGGTTCTGCATTGCAAGGTCAGGGGTTAGAAATCTTGAAAGTAAAAGTAAAAAAAATTGTAATGGTTAAAAACACGAATGTGGCATTTAAAAATGATAGTCATGCAAATCTTTTATATTTCCAATGAGTGCAATTAAATCGCTTCATAAAACATTTTTACAGGGAAATAAAGGAAAAACAGGGGTTATCATCGCTGCGTACATGCACTACAGCAAGATTTCAGCAGGGTGAGACCACTCTTTTATTAACCAACAAAACTAATATTTGTAGCAACAAAAATATCTTACAAGTTACACAAAGCCACTATACATTGGAGGATAAATTAAGACTAAGTTCATATCAATACAAATCAATTTGGGTCTATTAAATGGGACACGCTGCTTAGTTATAGAAAATAATAAATAGAAATATATAAATAATTATAGATATTATAAAAATAAAGAATATATAAATAATTAATTATAGAAAATATAATTTTTATACATTAGGTATGGAAAGTATTCAGACCCCCTTAAATTTTTCACTTATATTGCAGCCATTTGCTAAAATCATTTAAGTTCATCTTTCCTCCTTAATTTACTGTGAGAACTGCAACGCCGAAGGTTCGCCAGGAGAGGGCGCCCTCGCCCGATTACTGATCTAGTGTTTCCTGTCTGCAGTAATTGGGCGTGTGCTCCCTATATAAGGAGGAGATTTACTGAATAGCATTGTGAAGTATTGTTGCTCTAGGCCTATACCAAGTGTGTGAACCCTATGTGATTTTGGATTGACTTTTGGATTGACTTTTGGATTAATGACTATTTGGATTTTGGACTTGGTTACGATTTTTGGATTGCCCTTTGGATTACGTTTGCTCAACTTCTTCCCTGGTTACCTTGACTTAATAAAGATTCTGACTACTGCAAAATGGATCCGGCTGAGGCTTACACGCGCACGACACTCCTGTCGTCACATTTACACACAGCTTCACATATTAAAAGAAAAATACAGAAATGTTCACATTAATGCTGATTTATTAAAGAAGACTGAAATCTTCTGAAAACTGAAAGCACATGGGTTAAGTATTCAGACCCTTTGTTGTGATACTCGTTTATTCAACTCAGGTGCTGTCATTTTCTTCTGATCATCCTTGTGATTTTTCTACACCTTTATTTGAGTCCATTTGTGTTTGATTATACTGATTGGACTTGATTAGGAAAGCCACATACCTGTCTATTTACAAGTATCCGGGTACTGAAATGGCCAGTCCAGATCTTTCAACCATAGTAAAGTCTTTTATTCAAAAAAAGTTGGAATACTGTACAAATTGTGTATAAAAACAGTATGCAATGATGTGGAAGTTTCAATTTATTCAGAATACAACATAGACTGAGAGAAAATGTATAATTGTAAGGTGAAAATAGGTTTCAATTTTGTTCAGCTGTCTTAGGTCTTCTTTGTCGCATCTTCCTCTTTATGTGCGCCAAATGTTTTCTATGTGAAAGATATGGACTGCAGGCCGGCCATTTCAGTACCCGGATCCTTCTCCTATGAAGCCGTGATTTTGTAATTGATGCAGTATGTTGTCTGGCATTGTCATGTTGGAAAATGCAAGGTCTTTCCTGAAAGACATTGCGTCTTGTTCTAGAACATGGATATACCTTTTAGCATTGATTGTGCATTTCCAGATGTGAAAGCTGCCCATGCCACAGTTGGGTTGTCTTTGTCTTCTTTAGTCCGGATGGCATGTCGTCCCAGTTACCCAAAAAGAACTTACGGCTTAAACTAAGGGCTTAAAGATCATGGGCATCCAGTATGGTCTTCCAGCTTTGACCCTTATGCATAGAGATTGTTTCAGAAACTCTGAATCTTTTGATGATATTACGCAGGCTGAAGATTTATGTATGAACAAGACAATGACCCTAAGCACACAGCCAAAATCACAAAGGAGTGGCTTCACAATAACTCTGTGACTGTTCTTGAAAGGCCCAGCCAGAGCCCTGACTTAAACCCAAACTCAGCAAACTCCATGCAGGTTTTCATGTGTCTTGAACTGAGGAGAGGCTTCCGTCAGGCCACTCTGCCATAAAGTTCAGACTGGTGAAAAGTTGGAGTGATTTGTTGACTTTTTACAACTTTTCTCCTGACTGCAGTTCAGCTACAAGTATTTTTGGCTTCTTCTTTACCTCTCTCACCAAGGCTTTCCCGTGCTTCCAAGCTGTGGGAAGGGTTCTGGTCATCCCAAATGTCTTCCATTTAAGGATTATGCCACTGTGCTCTTAAAAGTGCAGCAGAAAATTTTTTGTAACCTTTGCCAAATCTGTGCCTTGCCACAATTCTGTCTGAGTGCAGTTACTTTAACCTCATGATTGTTATTTGACAGGCGTGTTGCTTTCATGTCCAATCAGTATAATCAAACACAACTGGACTCCAATGAAGGTGTAGAACAGGGGTGGGCAATCTCGGTCCTGGATGGCCGGTGTCCTGCAGAGTTTAGCTCCAACCTGACTCGGCAAGTTTAACTACACTTAGCCAGAGCCTGATTAGTTGGTTCATGTGTGTTTAATTAGGGTTGGAGATAAAGTCTGCAGGAGACCGGCCCTCCAGGACCAAGATTGCCCACCCCTGGTGTAGAACCATCTCCAGGATGATCAGAAGAAATGGACAGAACCTGAGACGAATGTCACAGCAAAGGGTCTGAATACTTAGGACCATGTGATCTTTCAGTTTTTCCATTTTTAATAAATCAGCAAAAATTTCAACAGTTCTGTATTTTTCTGTCAATAACTGGTGTTGTGTGTGCATTAACTAGTGCTGGTCGCAAGCCCGGATAAATGGGGAGGGTTGCGTTAGGAAGGGCATCCAACATGAAACTGCGCCATATGCGGATCACGGGTTAACAACGACAGGGTTAGCCGACAGGGTACCAGTGTAAATTGGGCTACTGTTGGCCAAAGGAGAAGGCGAGGAGGAAGACATCTACAGAGACTGCAGGTGAAGAAGTGTAGGAAAGTGAAGGTTAGGGTGGGTACTTGTGGGTAAATGTTGGTACTGGTAATGGGAGAGAGTAAGCTAAGATGATGAAGCGTGAAAGGTGGATATACTGTGTGTTCAGGAGACAAGGTGGAAAGGGAGTAAGGCCAGGAACATTGGTGGTGGATTTAAACTGTTTTATCATGGTGTAGATGGAAAGAGAAATGGTGTAGGTGTAATCCTGAAGAAAGAGTCCATGGAGAGTGTGTTGGAGGTGAAGAGAGTTTCTGATCGGGTGATGAACGTTAGGCTGGAAGTTGAGGTAATCATGGAACTATCATCAGTGCTTATGCACCACAAGTTGGTTGTGAGATGGAGGAAAAGAAAAGATTCTGGAGTGAGTTAGATGGAGTGGTGGAGAGTGTAGCTAGGCATGAAAGATTGGTGATAGGAGCAGACTTAAATGGTCATATTGGTGAAGGTAACAAAGGGGATGAGGAGGTGTAGGTATGGCCCTAAGGAGAGGAATGTGGAAGGGCAGATGGTGGTAGATTTTGTTTAAAGTACGGAGATGGCAGTGGTTAAGATGTATTTTAAGAAGAAGGAACAGCATAGGTTAACATAAGAGTGGAAGAAGTAAGATTGGAGACTGTAAGGTGGTTGCAGGGGATAGTGTAGCTAAACAGCATCAGATGGTTTTCTGTAGGATGGCTTTG
>JAOTRA010000014.1:6371136-6389185 GCA_026260255.1 Pseudolaguvia tuberculata | reverse complement strand
GGAAAAGGCATATGAGGAGTTGTATGAGAAGTTGGACACTAAGGAGGGAGAAAAGGATTTGTACTGGTTGGCCAGGCCTAGAGACAGTGCTGGAAAGGATGTACTGCAAGTTAGAGCAATAAAGGATAGATGGAAATGTTTTTGCAGATAGGATTACTAACGTGGAAGTGACAGCAGCTTTTAAGAGGATGAAGAGTGGAAAGGTGTTTGGACAGATGATGTTCCAGTAGAAGTGTGTATAGATGGCAGTGGAGTTTCTGACTAAATTGTTTAACAGGATTTTTAAAGCTGATAGGATGCCTGTGGACTGGATAAGGAGTGTTCTGGTACCGATTTTTAAGAATAAGGGAGATGTGCAGGCATGTCGTAACTACAGGGGAATTAAGTTGATGAGTCACAACATGAATTTATGGGAAAGAGTAGGGGAAGCTAGATTGAGGGAAGAAGTTACAGTTAGGCATTTGGCAGATGCTCGTATCCAGAGTGACTTACGTTTGGTCTCTTTTTTATAACTGAGCAATTGTGGGTTAAGGGCCTTGCTCAAGGGCCCACAGTGGTTGCTTGGTGGAGCTGGGAATTGAACCCTGGTCTTTCTGGTATTAGTCCACCACCTTAATCACTAGGCTATCCCTTCCCCCAAGAAGGTGCCATGCCAAGGTGGAGGTATGCGCTGGAGAGAAGGCGAATGAAAGTCATTAGGTATAAAACTGGGTACAAGTGTGTGAATGAGAGGGAAGGCAATGGAGTGGTGAAAATTGCAGGGAGAAGAGGTAGTGAAGGTGAAAGAGTTTAAGTACCTGGGATCACCAGTGCAAAGTAATGGAGAGTGAGTTCGAGAAGTGAAGATAAGATTTCAGGCAGGGTGGAGTGGGTGGAGAAGAGTGGCAGGAGTAATTTGTGATCGAGTCTCTGCAAGAGTGAAAGGGAAAGTTTATAGGACTGTAGTGAGACCAGCAATGTTGTTTGGTTTAGAGACAGTGGCCTTGTCAAAAAGACAGGAGGAGGAGCTGAAGGTGGCTGAGTTGAAATGTGGAGAGTGACAAGGATGGACAGGATTAGAGATGAAGAAGAAGAAGAAAAAGAAGCGGCAATATAACAAAAATTTTAAGGGGGTTTGAATACTTTCCATACCTACTGTATAAATGTAAGCTTAGTTATTGAAATGTAAATACAGTGGTGTGAAATGTTTGTCACAGTTTAATGTTTCAGATCATCAAACAAATATTAGTCAAAGATAAACATGAGTAAACACAAAACAGTTTTTAAATGAAGGTTTTTATTATTTTGGAAAAACAAAATCCAAAACTACATGGCCCTGTGTGAGAAAGTGTTTGCCCCCTTAACCTCATACCTGGTTGGGCCACCCTTAACAGCAACTACTGCAATCAAGCGTTTGCGATAATTTGCAATAAGTCTGTTCCAGCGCTGTGGAGGAATTTTGGTCCACTCATCTTTGCAGAATTGTTGTAATTCAGCCACATTGGAGGGTTTTCCAGCATGAACCGCCTTTTTAAGGTCATGCCACAACATCTCGATAGGATTCAGGTCAGGACTTTGACTAGGCCACCCCAAAGTCTTCATTTTGTTTTTGGATCATTGCCCTGCTGCAGAACCCACGTTCGCTTCAGCTTGAGGTCACGAACAGATGGCCGGACATTCTCTTTCAGGATTTTTTGGTAGACAGCAGAATTGATGGTTCCATTTATCACAGTCTTCCAGGTCCTGAAGCAGCAAAACAGTGCCAGACCGTCACACTACCACCACCATATCTTACTGTTAGTATGATGTTCTTTTTCTGAAATGCAGTGTTACTTTTACACACACCTTCCAAACAGTTCAAAAACTTTTGCCTCGTCAGTCCACAGAGTATTTTCCCAAAGGTCTTGGGGATAATCAAGATGTTTTCTGGTAAAACTGAGACGAGCCTTTATTTTCTTTTTGCTTAGCAGCTGTTTTCGTCTTGGAACTCTGCCATGCAGACCAGTTTTGCCCCCAGTTTCTTTCTTATGGTGGAGTCATGAACATTAACCTTAACTGAGGCAAGTAAGGCTTGCAATGCTTTGGATGTTGTTGTGGGGTCTTTTGTGACGTCTTGAATGAGTCGTCGCTGCGCTCTCGGGATAATTTTAGCCATCCGGCCACTCTTGGAAAGGTTCTCCACTATTCCATGTTTTGGCAATTTGTGGATAATGGCTCTCACTAATGGTTCGCTGGAGTCCCAAAGCTTTAGAAATGGCTTTATAACCTTTTCCAGACTGATACTTTTATTAGTTTCTGAATTTCTTTGTATCTCGGCATGATGTCCAGCTTTTGAGGATCTTTTGGTCTACTTGACTTTGTCAGGCAGGTCTTATTTAAGTGATTTCTTGATTGCAAACAGGTGTGGCAGTAATAAGGCCTGAGTGTGGCTAGAGAAATAGAGAAAACACAGTTATGTTTTAACAGGGGGGCAAACACTTTTTCATACAGGGACATGTAGTTTTTGATTTTGTCTTTCCTTTATAATGAAAACTTTCATTTTAAAACTGTGTTTTGTGTTTACTCATGTTATCTTTTACTAATATTTAGATTTGGTTGATGATCCGAAACAAGTGTGACAAACATACAAAAATGTACCAGAATTTCCATTGTTGGGTCCTGAGTAAGGTCCGTAATTCTCATGTGCTCAGTTGTAGACATTCAAATAAAATAAGTCACTTTAGATAGGTAATTGTAATCTATGTGTAGAGGAAAAAATAACACTGCTCCTCACCCTGAACATACCTGATGGATGAAACTAAAAACAGGACAATCCTGAAAGAAAACCTGATTTTGTGAAAATGTATTCATTTATATACAAGGCAATTCAAACACTGGGATGGTGTTTGAATTGCCTTGTCCAAAATACTGTTTTCAAGGCCCTTTAAATAATATTTGATGTGTGTATGTTTTTGTGTGTTTATACAGGGCAGATCAAGCTCTTAGCACACTAGCTATGAGGAAATTTTGTGAGGACAAAGTGTCATCTTCTCTCCAGCCCTCACAAAACAGGTGTTCTTTTTTTGCTTTTTGTCTTACAGTATTTTTTATACATTACTGACATTTTGCACCAACAGAAAAAACAAATTTTTTTACTCAATTTTGCGCCGGTCATTTGTTTGCGGGAATTGTTTCTGCTTATTCTGCAACAGGAGCATAGATCTTGGGTACTAATGTTGGGTATTGAGGTATGTATTAAAATCTGGATTCCAGTTGAAATTAATGAGCTGGGATGAGGTCATTGCTCTGTGCAGAACAAGCTACATTGGGTTTAGACTTTGCTTGTGTACAAGGGTATTATTATGCTGGAACATACAAACCCAATTACAAAAAAAGTTGAGACTTTGTGCAAATTGTGAATAAAAAAAAATGTTTCAACTGAGAAAATGTATAATTTTAAGGGGGAAAAAAGGTGATTTTAATTTTCATGGCATCAACACATCTCAAAGTTAGGACAAGGTCCTGTTTACCACTGTTTGGAGACCTCTCTTTTTTTATAACAGTCTGCAAACGTCTGGGGACCGAGGAGACAAGATGCTCAAATTTAGGGATAGGAATGTCAATATTGAAATTTGAAACTTCCACTTCATTGCATTCTGTTTTTATTCACAATTTGTAAAATCTCCCAACTTTATTGCCATCAGGGCTTTTTTTTTTTACCTAGTTGCTTAGCTGTCTGCAAGCGTTTGCCCATATGGTCTTTATTTATTTTCTTGAACAGTTGTCATTCCATGACACTATCATCCATTCTCTCTCTTTTATGTTACAGATATATATATTATTTTGGTGGACTTCTGTCAGGGGCCATAAAAATGAACAGTAGTCCCCTCTTCCTTCATCAGGTCCTCATTCCCACCATCCCTAAATTTCATGTTGATGGAGGTGAGTGAATAAACTCATGCCCAACTTGAAGTGTGTTTCACACATATATAGGAACCAATCTTTTTTATGTGCCAACAGTACGAGACACCATCCTTGTGAAACAAACATATACAAACAGAGTATATTTGTTATTAATCTGATACAATGGTGGAGAGAGTATTGGAGGCATTTCACACATTCTACCTTCAATCTAACCTATTCTCAGTTATTCTGTTGGTCATTTTCCTTCCTATATCCACAGGGTACTTGCCCTTCTTAAAGATCTACCAATCAGTGCAGCTGGTCTACACTTCGGGCATATAGTGAGCTATTCCAAATTTAAGCTTTTTTGTCTGAACTGAAAAAAAAAAACAGTTTATGCACTTTATATGCAATTTGTTTCCTGTGATTTCTGTAGTGATTTACATGGTTCGACAAGCAGAAAACTGTGTGTCACCATTGAGCCTGCTCTGTTGCTTAAAGGAGATATTATGGTGTGTAGAACTGTCCATTCAAACTCAATATAGCATAAACATTCCTTTAATGTACAGCCCACCAGACTGACAACTTACAAGTGTTCACGTCTCTGTCCTCCTCGTTCTCTAGGTAAAGTGCTATCACAGACAACTCCATGCCACTGAGAGAGACGCAGTGTTCAGGCTACAGTTTCATACTTGCACCATTCATGGATCACAGCTTTGGTTTGGAAAGGGAGAACTTGATGAAGCTTGCTCAGGTACACCACATCTTTAATACATCCTGAATTTTTACTTTGTACTTAATTTCATTTATTGTCCTGCCCATTATACTGTTTCATTAGAATGTTTTTGTATATTTTACTTTCAGTCTGACTGAGATTATGTCAGATGCTGTGAAATTTATTTGTATGACTTTTTAGGAAGAGATGTAGGGAATTAAACCAAAATATAATTTGTAGCTAATTGTCTGCTTACTTGTAGATTAATAAAGCATGGATGATAAAGGCTTTTTCCTCCTTTTAGAGATGGCTGAGATAGGCTCTAGTAGATATATGTGACCCTGAATTAGGGAGGCGGGTAGATGAATGGCTAAATTAATGATAAAGGATTAAAATAATAAACTTTTATCCTGTATTTAAAGTTGCATTATGTTACTCTGGTGTACCATTTTTTTATCCCGGTAGATGACAGATTTCCTCCTGATGCCACTGTGGAATTTGTCTTTTCTTCTGGACCAGAGAAAATGAAAGGTATTATTTTTAATTAATTAAAATGTTGCATTTTTTTCTACATTTTACATAAATCATCATAAATCAACATTTTAAAGTCAGGAAAGCCTGAAATTCTGATTTAGAAATTCACATATAGTACTGTATTTTCTGGACTATAGAGCGCACCTGTGTATTAGCCGCATCCGCTGTATTTTTACATTAAAAAAACCCCCAAAAATATATATATACAAGCTGCACCGGACTATAAACTGCAAATATCCATGTTGAAAAATTAGATATTTACTGAAAATGTACATGTATGTACCTGAACAGATTCTTTCCGAATGTTGCTTTTTAACACGGCAGCAACTTTGCTGATTAAAACGGATCAGAACCAAGAGAAAATAACCGGTATTTAATTACCGATTCACTTTAATCATCTTCGCTGAAACCCATGAAGTCGTCTTCTTCAGTGTCTGAGTTAAATAGCTTCAGAAGCGCTTCATCACATCTGTCTCCATCAGTCTTGCTTTACGTGTCACTGTAATCCTCCGGTAAAGTTCGCTCTGAAGGTGTAGCAAAACCCGGAACCCGCTGCTGATAGTGGATTCTTCCACAGCACTCCACGATGTTAGGATCCACTGACTGATATCAGAAAAGGAGGCTTTTCGATTGCAGACAGTTTTTGTGAAAGACTTCTCACCATGTGTGGTTTCCATGATGATTTAAAAATAATGACCAGTTAATAATTTATCGTGCATGTTCTATCTGCTAAAGAAAAAGTAGCGTAATCTATTTTTCTTTGCATTGATTTTTCGTTTGTTATTTTTTATTCTAATTCCGGTTAGACGCCCCCTAGCGGTGCAAGAAAAATCCACAGAATAGCCACACCTTTGTATAAGCCGCATTGTTCAAAACCTAGGAATAAAGTAGCGGCTTATAGTCCAGAAAATACGGTAATATATTGAAATAATCGTTGGGTTATGTTAATTTAATATCATTTTAACCAGCACTATACTACATCGCATTGCTAGTAAACTAGTACAAAATACATTTTTATATACTTTGTATTATTTTTAGGGCGGGAATACCAGCGGAATGACCCACTAGTCACAGTTGACTATAATACAGCTGATCAAGTGGTGCGCTGGGATTCCTACGACAACTTAAATTTAAGACATAAAGACAGTCTGGATGGTACAAAAAACTATATTTTGTCATTTGATACCTAAACCATATTTATTTAGGTTATCTGTCTGTTTAATTTATCTAATTTGATGTCAATTAAATTGTAATTTTTTTAGATATTGCACATACTCGAGGGCCTCTGGATGGCAGTCTGTATGCCCAGGTGAAAAAGCGCCGTGCTGCTTGCTCTTCCTCCTTCCCCTATGCCAACGGTAGTCCAGGGCAAATCACTGAGGAGATTCAAGATCCTCCCCTTTCACTCAACACAGACTCTAGGCATTCATCAGCTCCACCTGAATGCCTTGAAGATTTGCCCAGAAGGCTGCCACCCACTCAGCAAGAGCGTGAGGAGCTGGAGCAGCTTCTAGGAGGGATTGAAGGAAGGATGATTACCAGAGACCCTGAACGGGAAACAGCGATTTTGGATGATGGAGAGTCACTTGCACCAAAAAAAAGTGTTTCACTTCATTTAGCCCGTTCATGTTCCTGCCTCATAGGCTATAGATCACAGCATTGCTCTAAACTTTATCACTTGCCCAATGGGTATTGCTTGGAACGCTCAGATCCCTGCAACATTCACACTGGAGTACCTTTGCCAAACATGCTAGGGCTGTGCCAGCACCACAGTGGTCATCAGCCAATCCCACCTCCAGACCTGCCATGGGACAGACAGCAAGGCCCTCAGCAGTACTTGCATGATCCCAGACATGTTTGTCCTTATCAATTACAAGATCTGTGTCCTCACCCCTATACACCTTCCTCTAGTGGACATCTGCTGTGTAGGTCAGATGAATTCCCTTCATACATCCAGTCACATCAACCACAGCCAAAGGCTGTTGGAACCTACAATGATGTGATACTTGTAGACGGCATCCTGTCACCTCCTAGCTGTCCATGCCGGGACTGTTGCATAAGAAGGGAGGACTTTCAAACTTTAAGTCTTAACCAACATGAAGGATTGCACCGCGAAAGGAAAGAACTTATTCAAGAAAGCAATTTAGGGCGAAGTAGAGGATCTGAGGTTTCAAGACAGACAGAATTGCACAGGGAACGGGAGACAGGGTTCAGGCAGCGTCGGGAGGTCTCACTGCATTGGGATAGAGACAGAGAGGCAGAACTACAATGGGAGAGAGAACAAGAAGCGGAATACTGGAACAGAAGATCTGCCTTGTCACCATATGTCCCCCCTGGTCGTGAGCCTAATTTCACATTTGACCCACTGCCACAGGGTCACCCAGCATTGCCCGAACCATCAAAATCACACGCTCATGCCCACCTGAATATGAAGTACAGCAGTGGCTCCAGCACTTACCAGACATCTCCTCAGATGTGCTCTTGTTTATCTTACCAGCCTTCACTTTCTGAGAGCCGTGGAAATGCATCAAGCTACCAATCAGACTCCACTTCTCCAGTGCCTCAGAGCTACTCTTCTTGCTATAGCCATACAGACCCCCACCAGCACTATACCACCAATGCACACTCAGGTCAGATACTAGAGAGCTCTTTCATCAGTTCTAAAATCTATATTTACTAGTTTAGTCTCAAGGTTGTCCTTTTTCTTCATTTTTTTGTAGATGCTTCTGGAGTGCCAGGTGAGAATATAGGATGGCGGGACCATATTATCGATAGTTCCCTTAGGCGGCTACACCGTGAACCAGACGGTCCATGCTCTACCCCCTCCGATATGTCTGGTCCTCCCACTCCAGTCCACACCAGCAGCCCAGTGCATACTCATGAGAGGTAACTTTTGCTTATTTTGCAGAAATTATGCATAGTAGATCCTTGGAATAAACAGTAAAGTTATGAATTCAGTCATGACAATAAAATGGCTTCAATAAATGCCAAATTTGGAATTGCTGTTATATTAATAATAATAATAATAATAATAATAATAATAATACAGAAGTGGAATTAAGTATAAAGAACATGTATGTAAACCAACTAAATATGTATAGGTAAGCCATTAAAAATATATTCTTAAAAAACCTGATTTCCAGCCCAAGTCTGAGTGATGAGCGTCTGGAGGCAAAGCCATCAGAAAACAGCACAGACAGCACATTGCGCCAGGAGAGAACAAACCAAATTATTCAGCAAAATCTAAGAAACTCTGGGCCAGAGCTCCAAAATGTTGAAAGTCTATCCAAACAGCCTGCTAACACATGCCCATACATCCCAGAGAAACACTGCATCCTTTCTCAGCAGCTTAACACGCAGTCTTTCTCGCCTCAGCAACTCCCACTACATACTTCTTTCTCTCTTCCGCAAATCTCATCTCATTCCCTGCCATCCTCTCAACAGCTATCCATGTCTCCTCAGCAGCTTGTTCCACATTCTTTCTTTCCTTCTCATCAGGACCTCACACTTTCTCAGAAATCCACACATCACCAATCTCTGCATCAGAGCTCCACAAACCACCCATCTCCTCAAATAAGCCCCACAAACCACCCATCTCCTCACCAGAGACCCACACACAACCAGCTTTCTCAACATAGCACCACACACTGCTCTACTTCTCATCAGAATTACTCACATTCTGCACCCGAAATAACCCCATCTGCTACTAATCACCAAGCCTCTCTGCTATCTACCCAATCTACTCCAGCATCTCTCACTGAAACAAACCAACAACAGAGCAGCTGCCAGCCATCAGGTCTTCAGCAAGTTCAAAATGAGGCAGTTCTACCTACTGTTTCGTTTCATACATTACAGCAGATTCATCAAATTCCAATATCAGAGCCGGTTCCTGCTCATCCACACAGCAATGGAACGCCACCAGCTTCTAATCCCAATTTATTACCCTCTCCTCTTTCACACCAACCACCACTGAGATGTCTGAATGGCTCCCCCCCTGCTGAACCACCTGTTCCAGGCTTTGCCACTCTGGGCAGGAAGCTAATGTTGGACTCAGAACCTACCCAGTCTGGAGATCTTGATGCTAATTGCAGTGCTATTAATGCTTACTCGTCATCCACCTCTGCCCTCCCGTCTACCACCTGCTCACCTTCTGACAGTACGGTTATCCACCCTCCTTTGCCAGAGAAAAGACGCCAGGATACCTTGCCAGGCTCACCTAATGAAGGGTCAGGCACACTAAGAGTGTCCCCAGGGCATTTCCCCCTTGGCCAACACCATGCTACCTATTCACAAGTGGTAGGAGTAGTGACAGTACCTAGTGGGCAGAAGGAGGAACTGGCAGAAGGAGAAACAGGCAGCAGGGTCAGTGTGAAGTTTGTGCAGGACAGCTCTCGTTTCTGGTACAAGCCTGGAATTTCCAGAGAACAAGGTAAGTCAGATGGCACAATGCCTTTGGGAATATCCTGTTTATATGAAGATGTTCAATATTGAGGTATATAAGTGATTGCTTGGTGGTTAAGGTGTTGGGTATTGGACCACTACCATAGAGACGGGTGTTAGATTCTTAGCATCACCACCAAGCCACCACTGTGGTCCCCACAGGCTCCTTAATTGCTCAGTTGTAAGTCTGGATAAGGGCATCTGCTAAACGCTGTACTTCTGTAATCTAAACTCTATTCAGGACCTTGAATTCATTTTAATTACTTATAAAGATTAGATTATATTAGATTCATAATTATTTTGCAATTCACATGTACAGAGCCAATGAAATGCGTTTAGCACCTAACCAGAAATGCATAAATGACTTATGAGCAGTCAAATAATTAAGGGTATGAGGTTAACTATAGAGGCGATCGTGAATAATATAGGTGCAGTAGTATGTAACATGTAACAATATTATTTATATATATATTATATATATAAATTAACTTAATATAGGACAAACTAGAAATACATTTTTACGGTGGATTTCTAAATAGAATTTTGAGACATTGTTAGGCGAGTTAGGCTAAACACCAATTTCAGACCAATGCGCCAAATGGTAACACTGACTTACAGCCTTTAAATGTATTATATATTTTATTACATTATTTTTAGGGTTTTGTGCTGTTATTGATTCTGAACTGCTCCAGATGATGTGTGTCTTGCAGTTGTGGTAGTAGTGTAGAGATTTGCAGTCTTAACTGAGTTGATTTTGTTTTGGGGTGACAGTTGTGGATACATAATTATGGATGGTAAAATTGTGCATAATGATAAAGTAGTGCAAGTATAAAAAGTGGCAGTGCAGTAGTGTCACTATTATTAACACTGTATAATCAGCTATCTTCAGGCATCGGTATGGGAGAAGTGTGAGATGGATCACTGATTATGCTTTCACCCTTTATAGTTTCTTTTAAGTGTTCTCCAACATGGGTAACTGTACTGATGATTCTTTAAGTTCACCATTCCTAAAGAGCTTTTTGGTCCGAAGCAGTGCAGCTGCTATACCACACTGAGTGCAGTTAGTGAGGATGTATCTCTTCAGGTTATTGAACACACCATGCTATTTATGTACTAGATGTCCTCCCTGTAGGCCATCAACATAGTTACCACTGAATTTATCTATATTTTTATTACAAGACAGGAAAAATTGTAAATTGTTAGAAAACCTAATACCTTAAAACCAAACATTTTTAAAATACGGGTGTACAGATCTGACTACAGAACATCTGTTTTTAATGATGCATTGAAACACTCCTGTTTTCTTCTCCTGTTTAGCCATTGCAGTTCTGAAGGAAAAGGAGCCAGGTGCATTCCTCATCAGGGACAGTAATTCTTTCCAAGGGGCATATGGATTGGCCCTTAAAGTGGCTTCACCACCATTGAACATCAGCAACCATTCCAGCAAAGGTAGTATTTATTTCTGCATTGCATTCTACAATTCTCTCCATTTACTTGTTTTATTGTCATTTCAACCATATATGACAGATCAGTATACAGTGAAATGAAATAACGTTTCTCCAGGACCATGATGCTACATACAGACAATTAGTGCACAAGCCCAGAGTTCTTGCACCATTATGTGTTGATGTTACCGGTTAACCCAGTTAGCTCAATGGCGTCCGGATTTCTCTGAGCCATGTCTTTGTAAAAACATAGACACAGCAGTCTCTAAACTTGCGCTGGAGTCGAATGTATTTTCCAGAGAGCAGATGTAAGCCATAGTCTTAGTCTGTAGTTGTTGTGAATCCACTCCATTATTATTTTAGCTGTGTGCTTAAAGGTGTTTTGTTGTTGGAACGTAAACTTTCAGCCCAGTCTGAGGTCTTGAGCACTCTGGAGGTTTTTGTCCAGTATATCCCTGTACTTGGCTGCATTCATTCTTTCCATTGATTGCAAAGAGTCGTCCTGTCCCTGGAGCTGAAAAACAGCCCCACAGCATGCTTCACGATTGGGACTGTACAGTTGGACAGGTGATGAGCAGTGCCTGGTTTTCTCCACACATACCGCTTAGAATTCATCTTATTTCTCACGATCTTGGAGTCCTTCATGTGTCTTGCACTAAGGAGAGGCTTCCGTCGGCCACTCTGCCATAAAGCTGTGACTGGTGGAGTGCTGCAGTGATGGTGGATTTTCTACAACTTTCTTCCATCTCCGACTGCATCTCTGAAGCTCAGCAACAGTGATCTTTGGGTTATTCTTTACCTCTCTCACCAAAGCTCTTCTCCCTCGATAGCTCAGTTTGGCCAGACGGCCAGCTCTAGGAAGGGTCATCTTAATCTTTGATGGAAGACGTTTGGGATGACCAGAAGAAGGGCACTGTGCTCTTAGGAACTTTAAGTGCAGCAGAAATTTTTGTAACCTTGGCCAGATCTGTGCCTTGCTGCAATTCTCACAAAGTCTCTGAGCTCTTCAGGCAGTTCCTGTGACCTCATGAATCTCATTTGCTCTGACATGCGCTGTGAGCTGTAAGATCTTATATAAACAAGTGTGTGGCTTTCCTAAACAAGTCTAATCAGTATAATCAAACACATCTGGACTCAAATGAAGGTGTAAAAGGATGATCAGATGAAATGGAAAAATGAGTATCACAGCAAAGGGTCTGAATACCATGTGATATTAAAAAAGAAAAATACATGAAATGAAACAAGTCAGCAAAAATGTGAACAATTCTGTTTTATTGACAATATAGCGCTGCTGTACGTACATTAATGAAGAAAAAAATGAACTTAAATGATTTTAACAAATGGCTGCAAGATAATAGTGAATACTTTCTGTACTCACTGTAAATAAAAGGATCCTATAATTGTGTTTTTTTAAAAAGCCGGTTTTTATATTCTCATTTCCAGATGGAGATCCTATGGAACAGCTGGTGAGACATTTCCTAATTGAGACTGGAGCACGAGGGGTGAAAATCAAAGGCTGTCAAAATGAACCCTACTTTGGTAAGTAATATGGTAACCAGAACACTGGTGGCTAGATATTATAATGTAAGAAGACACATTATGCATTTTACTAAACAATATTGATGATTGTGTTTAAAGTGATCCATATCTGTAAATGTTTTATTACAATTTATAAGGTTAAAACAATATGACACAAGGTTGCAATAACCCATATTGACACTTTATCTACTGGGTATAAATTGACAGGTGGCAAATATGCTCACCTTTCTGATTTTCAGTGCCGAATCAGCAATTTCTGACAACACCGCACAGGAGCAGCATTCTAAGTGGCAAGGCAGCACAGTAGCCAGAGTAAAAAAAAAATTATTCAGCGATTACCTTCTTGCGTCACTTAAGCAGAGAGGCCAGAGTCAACTCCTGTGTGCGTCGAAGATGCCGGCAGCAAGTACCTAAGCAAAGGTCCTGATTTCTTTGTAGGAGGCCGTTTTTGGGTTGAGAACCGTATTTCTTTATTTAAAAAAAAAAAATGTCTTCTCGACCATGTGTTTCTGTGGGCAGTCGGCACCAGTGCTGCTCACACCAGTTGGCAGTCTACTTTGTCTTGGAGACAGCCCTATGCGAAATCTGCTGTGGGTGTGGGTGCCACCTGTCAGATATCTGGAGGCTTGGGGAAGTGTCTCCTCAGAACCATTAGGCTTGGCTATGCGATTCAGTTCACCAGGCGCAGACCAAGGGTGTTGGAGGCAAGAATGCTGTGATCCTGAATGCTAAAGTCGTATCCCTTCTGAGCAATCGAGTCCTTTCCGCCTTGCTGAGATGAAGCAGGGGTTTTACATCCCCTACTTTAATCCCTGAATGGGACCTGGTCAGGTTCCTCAAAGACTGCAAGAAAGTTGTGTCCCTTTTTGGTATCTCTTTTTGTTTCTACAGACCTTACAAAGAGACCTGTTCTAGCCATTGTAATCTGTAGTGATATTAGCCCTGGCCGAACGAAGACTCACTACTAGATATATGGAGAGTTGCAGGTTGGAACCCATCTCGTCCATAGTTTTGTGTAGTGCTCGTGATTCTGAGAAGTGGTAGGTTATTGAGTGCCCCCCAGGAGTTTGGTTACGGAAGTTTGGTCCATGAAGGTTCTGTTGTTGACCCCAGTCCATTGTGTCAGCACATATACCCCGATCCAGCAAAGGAATCAGCCGGGGGAGACCAAGCAAAGCAAAATACCAGGCGTGGTCTGCCTCATGTGTATAGTAGCCCCAACTAAAAGAAGCTTCTTGTGAAGAAATAAATGTGTACCTGGATCTCTCTCTCTCTGGTGCCGCTCCTTTAGCAGAACCTACACTGCCTTTTATGTCAATACTTGGCACATCACTTGCCAGAAGGTTTCGGTTTCCTCCATCAGGGAACGAGGCCCGGTTTAATTAGTTAGAAGTCAAAGTACGAACTTTGTTATTTAAACACTTTTTTTAATCCGGGTTTGGGACCAGCACTAGGGCTGCACGTTTATGGCTGGGATTTTAAGGCCAATTTAAACTCACCAATCCGCCAAACGTACATGTTTTTGGACAGTGGTAGAAAACCGGAGTACCCGGGGGAAACCCACGCAGGGAGAACATGCAAACTCCGCCCAAAAAGACCCACGACCCGGGACCTTCTTGTTGTGAGGCGAAAGTGCTAACCACTACGTCACCGCGCCGCCCATTTAAACAGTTTATATACACAGATTACAGAAGTACACCAGTACAAATCCTGCAGTTTTTTGTATTGTATGTTAAAAGAATCTTATGATTCTATGATTCACAGGAAGTCTCTCAGCACTCGTCTATCAGCATTCCATTACACCCATCTCTCTACCCTGTGCTCTCCATATCCCTGACAAAGGTAAACACTTGCAGCACATACTGAAATGAACACTAAAAAGAGTTTTTCTAACTCTGTCTCTCTGCCTTACTTATTTAGATCCTATACAGAATGGCCAGGAAGTGAAGCCTGTCAGTAACATGAGCACAGCAGCAGACTTACTGAAACAGGGGGCAGGTCAGCATTTTCTCATCACATATATCAGTTTACTAACACAATCTTTCTTTATCTTTTGTCTCTATGCTTTCCATTGAGATATTTTGTCACTAGAGTTTATTGGTTTTTATGCTCCATGGTTTTCTCTCTTCAGCGTGTAATGTGTTGTACCTGAACTCGATTGAGACCGAGTCTCTGACAGGACCACAGGCAGTATCTAGAGCAATGGGAGCTCTGATGTCACTGTGCCCTCGACCCTCGGCCACCATAGTGCACTTTAAAGTGTCAACACAGGGCATCACTCTCACTGACAACCAGCGCAGGTACATTATTTATTATACAAACCCATTTCTCTGACACATGTAATAATAATATAAATAATAATAATAGTGTTGTTGCCAAATGTTGTTTTACAGAGTGTTCTTCAGGAGGCACTACCCCATTAATAGTGTGACTTTTAGCAGCATAGATCCACAGGACAGGAGGTGAGAGTTCTAACACACACTCGATGTAGAGAACAAGAAGGATTGTATCAATGCAATTGATATTAAATAGGTTTCTAAGCAATTTTAATACAGTCACTTCTGAAACGATTTAGTCACATGTCTCATGCATACATGGAAAATCACGCATTGATAGCTTAATATATTAGTGTGGGAAATATACTACTAGTGGTTAAGGTGTTTTACTAATACCAGAAAGACCAGGGTTTGATTCCCACCTCCACCTAGCAACCAGTTCAGGTCCTTGAGCAAGGCCTTTAACCCACAATTGCTCAGTTGTTGTACAAAAAGAGATCAAATGTAACTATACTTTAGGTGTCTGATCTAATTCCTATACGGGGAGTCATGATTTAATTCCAAAATTGATTCTTAATATACTCTTTTTTTTCTAATTCATCTGCTGTGCAAATACATGTTAACATCTTTACAGAATTGGGGTTTCTATGCTTTTGGGTTTGTCTGTATGACAATATCATCCATCTTAAAAAAAAAAAAAAAAAAGTCTGATTCTAATAACAATTATAAAGAAGACTTGCATACCATTGTAAGGACACACTGTACCTCAGCTCAAGCACCTTTAATAGTGTATGGAAACCCTGTGTTGTCCACACTGCAGAAAAATCACAATTCCTTAACAAAACCGCCACTAAACAAGTAATTCACTTTAGTATACCTTTTTTAAAATGCGGTGGAAGATTTGCAATGTTGTCACAAAAATTTGTTGTTTATTTTTTAGTTTTTTTAAATGCATGTCTGTGTTTACTAAAACCAGTTCAGTACATTTGGACTGCTTTTGTTCTTTAAAAGAATTTAAGTTACCAGGCAAGCCTATGACAAAAGCTAGTCTATAAACTTATATATATATATATATATATATATATATATATACATACACATATAGCGCTTTCGCCATCTTATTTAAATTCAGGATTGATAAAGAATTTACAGGATGGTAAATTCAGATTATTTTAAATACAAAGGGTTTTTGAAACTCTATAGACATTAATTTATCCAGTCTGTTGTTTTGGTTCTGCTTCTTTGTAAACTCTTGCATGAACTGATAGTTAACCGGATGTCTCTGATCTCCACCACAATTGTGTGTGTAAAAATGTGTGTTGGTGTGACTGCATGTTTCTGTACTTGCTTGCATCTTTGTATGCACGTGTGTTTTTGAGTGTCTTGGTCTTCCTTTGCTATAGGTGGACTAACTCAGACAGCACAACATCTAAGTAAGTGCTTTGTGTGGGTGTGTTGCTGCACATGTGTTTGGCTTCTCCTATTGTTTTCTCCACATTTGCTCTTATGGGGACCCAAACTGAAGTAGTGATTCATGTTAAGTTATATCTATTGGTGAATCTGCTTGTTGGAGTTAAATTCCCAGCACCACCAGGCTGACACGGCAGGGCCCGTAAACAAGGCCCTTAACTGCCAAGATAAATAAAACTAGATGCGTCTAAGTGATGTGTGTTTACCAAACATCAAAATAAATGTAAACTTTTTTAAAATAGCTAGATTTACATTTCTAGCAATGTTCAATTTACAGACAACTTCTCACTTATCTGCATAAAGGTCGTGTCCACCTGTGCTTGATGAACAATAGTCAAATTTCCTCTTCTGTATCCTCCAGCTTCTCCTTCTAGTTCACCTGTTTAAATTCATGACAGTTGCAGAGCAGATGAGGGTTCAAGGCTTTACCAATTACAAGTTTAACATCTTAATTTTTCAGCTCCCACTTGCCTTGATAAACTTATTATATAACTATTTCTTCTATAATATTGAGCTAATCAAGACACTAATGGTTCTGGCAAATGCTCTAGCTGCGCTAACTGAACCCTGTTAATGGTGCTTGCAATTAAACTCCTGTCTTTCTGGTATCAGTCAAACACCTTAACCGCTAAGCCACCCACCCGCCACCACCCCCACCCAACCCCAATGGTACAAAGGTTAGAGAAAAATCGTGTCATACCCTTTAAATAAGTTTCTCGTGTTTGTTGGAATTTAAACTGGTAATCTATTAAATGCTAGAATTTTGCTTTTTAAACATCATTTAATCTTTTATTTTCTAATGTGCTTAAACAACCTTCTACCTTATTAAAGTAATAAATAAATAGATGATAGATTTAAAGATGAGAACTGTGAATGTTTACTCATACATTATACTGTACACTGCCAGTTATCTTTTATTCACGTTTAATTCAAATGAACTTCACTTTTATTTTTCCTCTTTAGAGTGTTTGGGTTTGTAGCCAAGAAACCAGGTGGCGCGTCTGAGAACGTGTGTCACCTGTTTGCTGAACTCGACCCGGAACAGCCTGCCACTGCTATCGTTAATTTCATTAACAAAGTCATGCTGGGCCCACAGCAGCGCTAAGAGGGGAGAGAACTGAATTCTCTCGTCTCGGACACATGCATGTACACGCAGCTATGTAGCTAATGGTTAGAAAGCTTGTCCATAAATAAAACTATAGTTTTAATCATTTTGATTTGGTTTTGCAGCACTTATTAGTCATGTAAATACAATACGGAAGGTTTAATAACACTATTAATCAGGTAGAAATAAATTGACCCTTGTTGATTCCTACTATACTGTATAAAAAGTCTTAACACTCAAATACCAAAAATCTCCACATCTGACAACAAATCAGTCTATAGCAAAGATGTTCAAGAGGCTCATTTAGGAACAGAGTTTGGCACTCCTAGTATATATGTTATAGGGGTATCATAATTTAGCTTTAAATAGTTGAATATAGATTAGCTGCTATGCTAAAGCAGACATGCAGTGTAAGAGTGCAGCAGAATGTTGGAGTGTGCGCTGTTATTCGGAAAATGTGTGGGGCTGGCAGACAGCTGTGGGTGGAAGCAGGTATACAGGGGTTTGTGGGACAGCTGTGGGTGGAAGCAGGTATTCAGGGGTTCGTGGGACAGGAAGTGGGTGGGACTTGCAGACAGCTGTGGGTGGAAGCAGGTATACAGGGGTTCGTGGGACAGGAAGTGGGTGGGACTTGCAGACAGCTGTGGGTGGAAGCAGGTATACA
>JAOTRA010000014.1:6301580-6315033 GCA_026260255.1 Pseudolaguvia tuberculata | reverse complement strand
ACATATATATATATATACATATATATATATAAAAAAAAAAAAAAAGAAAAAAAAAAAGCCAGAGCTAGTGTTATTCTAGTCATAAAAGAATCAGTTGTATTTGATTATCCTTAATTGTTACGCCCTTACCTTGAAATAACAGATTTGTTGCTTTTGGTAGCAGATTTTCCAGATTTCATGCTGCTTCTTTCACTAGGAGGACCTTTATTAAGGATCTTTGGTCTTGGGGAAGAAAAAAAAAAAAAAAAAAGACAAGATAAATTAGTGACCAGGAACAAAGAGAACGCACAGTTTATACCTTTCTTTGTAGCTTAAACATGTGTGAATGATTTTGTTTTACTATAGAATGTCAAATGGCCCACATGCATAAATGTGTGTGTGTGTGTGTGTGTGTGTGTGTGTGTGTGGGTGTGTTCGACCAGAGGTAAAACTAAACCCTGCACTTTCCATAGGATAGTACATTTAACAAAAGCTTGCATAACCAATAGATACCAATGTTAAAACTATAAAGCGTCTGTTAAGGGTGTGACAAGACAATTACACAAGACTGGGTTCATGAGAATGATGAGAAATGCAGTCTTTTATTTAACCGCAAATGCAAAAAATGAAATTAAAACTTATTTTAAATTAATTATGTGGTAACAACATATAACCAACCACATCTGTTTCTTAATTAATTTGCTTTACCTATACCTTAATTGGGTGTCAAATTTGGTGAATTTTTTTTTCCATGACATGCTTAAATCATTTAACGCAGTGTTAAACGAGGCAAAACGGCACTGCAGGAGGAAATGAACGTCACAATTTCAACATGGTGGCTTAAGGAGTATGTGGCAGGGACAATAACGGACTACAAAACATAAGCTAATGAACATCAACACTTTATGCTCGCTTTAAGGCTGCAGCTCACAGTGCCAACAGTGATAGCATCACTAACAATAGCGCAACAAGAGACAAGCAAACAGAATGCTGAGGAAGAAAGTGCGTTTGTCATCTCATAGCATGATGTGAGAGGCTTTCCAGAAATTTAACACCATAAAGGCAGGAGGACCTGACTGTCCGGTGTTTACTGAGATTTTCAACCTCTTACTGGAACAAAATCATGCCTACATGCTTTAAACAACCTAAAAAACTCCACCTGCGTCATGACTTAAGAGTCTGGTCAGAGACTTCATCACTTCAACACTACCTGACACACTAGACCCACTTCAGTTTGCATACAATCCGAATCGCTTCACAGAGGACACTATTGCGTACACCTCCTTCACACAACCCTGAGCCACAGAAAAGGAACTTGTGCTAAAATGCTGTTTGTTGACTGATGCTCAGCTTTTAACGCCATCATTCCCTTAATCCCTACTGACAAGTTGGAGGTTCTGAGACTTTTCCTGTTCTGAAACCATTCCTATGTCAATAGATATCCTGACAGACAAAAAACATGGCTTACCCCCACCTCACCCTTAGAGCCCCCAAAGTTGTGTTCTGAACCCCCTAGCGCATTTACTGTACAGTTATGATTGTGTGGTCACCTCCAACTCCACTACCATTGTCAAGTTTGCTGACAGCACTGTCCTGATGAGTCTGCGAGGAGATTAGAAACAAAAAGGCTTAGTGCTAGGCCAATAAACTAATTCTAAATGTCAGTAAACCTAAAGAAGCTGATAGTAACCATCACGAAGTACACATCATACATGACCATCTTGGTCTTGTCACATCACCACCACAGTAAAGAAGGCCAGTTAGATTCTACATTCTCTTAAAACCAGAGGTGGCAATATAAAGTCCTTTAAACATCTAAAGACATTCTACACCTGTACCATCGAAAGCATGCTGACAGGAAATCTCACAAGCTGGTTTAGTTACAGTACCAAACAGGACAGACGAGTATGTTTAGCTGAACAAGCCATGTATACTGAACTCCCTGACCTAGACCAAAGGTAGGAAAATTGTGAAGGACCCGATTCACCTAAACAACACTCCCACCCCACCCCCTTCTGTTGCGCTCAGGAAACTGCTTCCAATCCCTGAAAACCAAAAATGGTGAAAGAAGAGGAGCTTCTTCCCCCAGGTCATTCAGATCCTCAATCAGTAAACCATCTGAACTTACACACAAACACACCAAAATTGCATTCATCACTTTACACTCCACCTCAGTAAAACACTGACAACACAGATCACTCTTCTATTCTGTTTTACTTATACATTAAACTTAAAAGTCATCCAGTTTCATGGTTCAATTTCTTACATACATTTTCACTATATATAATATATATAATATATTAATCAATGCTATTTCATTCTAGTCTACACCCCTGTACTTATTTTATTTTGCTTATTTCAGCATATGTTGTACTGTGCATAAACATGTGACATTAAATAATTTTAATTAGCTGTTTTCAAGTGGAACCGCTTAAGAGAGTCGAATGTGTTTAACCAAAGGTTGTTAAAACGCTCTGATCTGTGGTTTGACCATTTGCAATAGTTTGCAAAATTAATAAATCAAAATACACAATTGTTGCAAGTTATTATTATATAAGTTGGTGTCCACCAGAGTTGAGGTCATTGATGCTTATTCAGTGATGTTCAACTAGTAACAGGGGAAAATCTAATCTGCCTGCTTACACTGTACATGCTAATATAAAGTAGTAAATAAAACACTTCATAGTTTATGCTGTTAAGTGTTCTGCATCTTTTTCTTTTTATCTTCATACAGTTTCCATATGCCACTGTATACATCATGCACTACAATCAAATTTTACATGTGGGCAACCTCATTTGTATACCCCAAAAGGTTAAAGAAAGGTTTAGAGGCAATACAACTTATTTGTTGCACACTTGCGACGTGTCACTTACTTTATCTTCTTGGCTAGAGGCTTTTTATTGGCACTAGGAACCTTTTCCTTCTCTCTGTGCTTGTCCACAATTGCTTTTTCTACTTTGCCTTTCTTCAGGTCCTCCTTCTCAGCCACTTGTGTTCCAGATGCTGTTGTTTGTTCTTTTTCCATTTGTGGCCTGTGTGATTGAACCTTATCCATTAGTTCCTGGTGCAGTTCCTCTTTAATAACTGCTCTCTCAGGCCTCCGATCCACCGGCGTTTGTACAAGTGGATGTTTGTCCAAGCCAATGCGCTCTTGTCTCCTATCCTTGTGTGTGTGTCCTATGTCCAAATGACTGTCAGGGCCTAACCTGTCCGAGTCAGAGTTGTCTATGCTCGGTCTGTCAGAGTCTGAATTGTCTATATCGTAGTGGTCTTCACGCTCTGAGCGCTCCCTCCTGTCTTTTTTAGCTGGAGGAGGGTTGGCGTACTGCTGTGCTACTTGTTGTGCCACAAGCTGTGAATTTAGACGAGGTTTTCTATAGAAGGAATACAATACATGTGTTTTACTCATTGATTTATTTTATTATTATTTTTTTTTATTACATGTACCAGTTTTAAATTTAGATCATGAATGCTGAAATGGCCAATATAAAAGAACATAAAAAAAAGTTTCCATATACACTACCTAGCCAAAAAACAAGCTGCCACCTGGATTTAACTAAGCATATGATCTGGGGTTTGTGGAGTTGGTCAGTTTTAAGGTCAGCAACAGTACATGCTCAACGAACGAAGTCAGCTGCCTACAGTGAATATACTGAATGAATAGATTATTCCATCAATGGATTTTTTTCCTTCCCTAATGGAACAGACATATTCCAAGATGACAATGTCAGGATTCAACAGCCTCAAATTGTGTGAAATAGTGGTTCAGGGAGCATGAGACATTACTTTCACAAATGGAATGGCCACCAGAGACTAACCCCATACAGAATCTTAGGGATGTGCAATAGACAATACACTACCTTGCTGGAAAAATTGTGACATTGCAGAAGCTTATCAAAACAATACTACAGCAAAATCAAAGCTAAAGTCAGTCCAACAAAATATTATTTGGCCAGGCAGTGTATAAATAATGCAATAAACTAATACATCTTGTACAGAAATGTGAGTAACATTAAACATGGACCTGAATTTGCTATACGACAGCTTATGTCCATTGTTAGAACTAAAAACTGTTAATTGATCCGTTTAATAAAGGAAACAGACAAATCTAATACCATAATAATCTTTGGAACCCTGAAACATTATGCCACTATTTGTACATCACTGTTCACAAGGTTTAAGTCTTTGGTTCATAACTATTGTAAAGTATATTTAGTGAAATCATTTAATTTCTATAAACACCAGAGACTTCTTAGCCAGGTAATCCGGTTTCCTCCCATAGTCCAAAAAACATGTAAATTAGCTTGACTGGTAATTCTAAATTACCTAGATCAGGGGTGTCGAACGCCGTTCCTGGAGGGCCGGTGTCCTGCAGAGTTTCGCTAAAACCCTAATCAAACACACCTGAACCAAATAATCAAGATCTTGCTAGATAAACTTGACATATAGAGGTAATTGTGTTGCGCCAAACTGGAGCTCAAGTCTGCAGGACACCAAACCTCCAGAAACTGAGTTTGACACCTGTGACCTATAGGATAGTGTGTGTGTGTGGTTGTTCGTCAATGTGTGGCCATGCGATGGACTGGCGACCTGTCCAGGGTGTACCCTTTCTCTTTATGTGCACTAGGACAGGTTCCATCAGATCACCATGCCCGTTAATTAAAGGTTAAGTGGGGTAGATGATGCACAGTATGTCACAAGTGATCAGACCAATTACATTTCTTGTAAATATCTATTATCTTTTTAATGTAAAAAAAAAAAACAACAAAAAAAACCAAATAAAGAATGAACAGTTTGTGTAAGTGTAAATTTGCTGTCCCACCCATAAAAAAAAGAGAAATGTCCAACACCAATATTTTGTATGGCCACAATTATTTTACAGCACTGCCTTAACACTCTTAGAAAGGGAGTGCACCAGAGATTCACAGGTTGACACTGAAGTCCTCTTCCACACCTACATGATCACATCACAGAACAGGTGGATGTTGGAAACCATGATTTCCTCCACTTTCCATGTGAGGATGCCCCACAGATGTTCAATGTGGTTTAGGTCTGGAGACATTCCGGGCACTTACATGGTGTTTACCCTCAGTATTCTTCAGCAAGGCAGTGGTCGTTATGTTGGAATACTGCCCTGCAGCCCTGTCTCTGAAGGGAGGGGGCCATGCTCCGATTCAGTATGGCACAGTACATGTTGGCCTTCACGTTTCCTTCAATGAATTGTAGCTTCCCAGTGCCGGCTGCACTCATGCCACTCTCACCATCATGGTTGACTGTAGGCAAGACACACTAGTCTTTGTACTCCTCTCCTGGTTACCACCACACATGCTTAACATCATCTTAGACAAACAAGTTTATCTTGGATTACTGGGACCATTACCTGTGGTCTGATGAGACCTTATCTTAATCCTGCTCATCTTCAGCAAACTGTGTGCGAGCAGCTTTCGGGTGGATCATCCTCAAAAGATGGGATGACTGCCATTCAGACCAATTTGATGCAGTGCGAGTCGTATAGTCTGAGCAGACAGACCGAACCGCCTCCCCTTCAACCTCTTCAGCAATGCTGACAGTACTTATGCGTGCTTTTCCTAACGACAACCTCTGGATATGATGCTGAGCATGTGCAATCAAATTTTTTGGTAGACCATGTCGAGGCCTGGTGAGTGCAACCATTCCTGTTAAATCGGTGAATGGTCTGGGCGACAATGCTGGCAGCTCAGTTTCAGGGTCTATGGCAATCTTCTTGCAGCCTAGGTCACTTTATATAGAGCAACAATTCTTTTTCTGATCCTAAGATAGTTCTTTGCCATGCTGAACTCCCATTGAACAGTATGAGAGAGTGAAAGCAACAGTACCAATTTTAACACACATGCTCCCCATTCACACTGGACACCTTGGAACACTAAAGAGTTTCATGACAACAGGTAGGAAAAAAATGGCAACATGGACCCACTTCTCCTGGGATGTTCTCACTGGTCGCCAGGAGTTTAGATATTAATGGCTGTGTTTTAATTTTTTGGATGGGACAGCAAATGTAGTGTTTACTTTAAAATGCAGCAGACTTTCATTTCTTTCGTGGTTTCAGATAAAAAGACATATGCAAATATTTACAAGAAATGTAAGGGGTGTGACACTGTATGAAAAAATGAATTAGTCGCTGAAAATTATATTCATAACAGCCAACGGAGTGCGCACAGCTTTAGTTGGCCAATTGGCATTGCATCATCATCATAATCATCATCATATGTGTGTGTGTGTGTGTGTGTGTGTGTGTGTGTGACGCTGACCATTAAAAAACTGAATTGAAAGCATGGTGGAGCAGGATTATGTTTTCTTGCAAATTGAGCGGAATTATTTTGTCAGTAAATAGAACAAAAACAACACTGTTGTACTATGGGATTATACCAGCTCAAAGTGACAGACACCGAATAAAAAAAGTTCAATTGCAAGAATGAAAAAAGCACCAAAGGCGGCTGTTTGTGGAACGTGTTGCTAAATTTTCTTTTTAAAAATCCTATGTAAGTGCTTGCTAGCGACACACAGTGTAGTTAGCGATCACATTACAAATCTGAATTGTTTGGCGCTGTTACAGAATATAAAAAGAGCAGCACCATGAACCGTTACCTTTTAATACTGTTTAAAAATTAAATATTTAAAAAAATGTCATCCGAGGTACATCCAAATAAAGCTGAGGCGTAATTAAAACAAAGACTTGTGGTTTAGACGCAAGACCAAGCAAATATTTATTTTAGCTGTTGGTTTATTTCTTATTTTAATTGTTAGTGATTTGCACTCGAACAAACATTTTGTTTATTAGATATTGCAAAAGATTTTTCCTGGGTTCTTTACTAAAATGCATTTAGGCACTGACTGCATATAACCATCCATTTGGTAGAAAGGCACGCTGTATCTGCTACACTACTAGGAAATAAAAGGTGCTATTAAGAGTGTGCTGGACACTTTAGTAGATATCTATTCGGAAAAAACTTTATTTGATATTTTCCCTAAATTGCACAGCCCTACTAGGAACACAAATCTTACATAGATGGAAACTATAAAATGTCTAAGAATCATATATGGTAAAATAGTTTGCTCAATTATCTACTCTTTACTGTGGATGAATCATTCTCTGCAGCATGTAAATTCTGCATTATTCTTTATCAATATTTACAATTTCTTCATCTGGAAAACTTTAAAAATATATATATATAATACGAGATATTTTAATGTCTAAGGATTCATAACTTTTTTTAACTGCATTCCATTTCAAATGAATATAAATAAACAATAAAATGCCACATAACACATGACTTAAATCATATTTTCACAATGATGTAAGTTTGGTCATATTTCATACTCCCCACTGCTCTGGCAAACAAATCAACACTGCAGACTTGGGAAATATCTAAATGTTCAATGAATGGGGTTGTTTTTTCCCCCTGGTTTCACTGATTAGTGCTAAAAAGGAACATTTACTGGGGTTAGAACACTGAAATAATCCCAATGGTCATTTAAATAGAAGATTTGTATGTGTAAACAAAACAGATTGAACCAACCAATGACAAGGGTACCACTGTGACGTCATTGACCAGAATATTATTTTTAAGATTTATAGACTAGAAAACGACCCCCATGCCAAATCAAAAAAGTAGGTTAGACTATATAAAAAGGTTGCAATAAATCGTGTCATATCTGTTGGATGAAAATGTAAAGTTTAAAGATAGATTTATTCGAAAGTTTACCTTGTGGACGTGCCTTTGCGCACATCACACATGCTGCATTTGAACGCCTCGGCGCTGTTGCGGAACGTGCAGACACTACAGTCCCAAAATCCGTCGTCTGCACAGGGCTTGGCGTGTCTTTTTGGCCTGCGGGATTTAAAAGAAGATTGTGTGTGTATGTGTGTTACTTGCATGGGTGAGGCTAACGTGCCTCCCCTCACCCTCACCCTCACCTCTGAGTGTTGCGGAACATCATGATAAGCATACATAGAAATAAAATCGGAATTAAGAAAAGTTGCCCAATTAAGAGCTGATACATTGTAACTATACGACTAACAATTGCTTTACGTCATCGGAGGTGTACAGATGTCAACGAGACGAGCACTGGCTAAAATAAAAAGACCCCAGTATTAAACATCGAGGAGAAGAGGCGTCTCCTGGATTCCTTTGTCTAAACCTGGAGACCGGGAATAAGGTTCCGCCATTGCAGCGCTTATTTCCTCTTTAACATGCACAGAAAAACGTCGCAAATTCAGCCGTTCGCAAATCAAGTTTATCGCAGGTATTGAAAATGCATATGAAAGACCGTTAAAAACAAATACCTTGATGGGCTTTTCTTGTCGCCCATAATGGGAGAAGCGCTGTGTTCCTGCAGTAATTTACAGTGTGGCGCTTCCACACGCAGCCAGGCTCGCGGCTGTAAGCACAGAGCTGAACACGCTGCGTCGCCAAGCGGCCATGCGTCACGTGACCAATTCCCGCCAATCAGCAAGCACCATCGTCAAACGGCCACAGACATGAGAAAAATTGTGAAACGACTACAGCAATTGACCAAGGCATTCCGATGGAAGAAATCTGCACAAACATAATAAAATGCACATTTCTCTATCTCTTTCTCTCTGTGTTTTATAGAAAAATACACATTTATATTGTACAAATGGTTGACAATTGGGCGTACACAAGTATATTTTAATCTTCTTCTTGTCCTTTCGGCTGCCCCCGTTAGGGGTCGCTACAGCGGATCACACTACCCTGTCCTCTACAGCTGCCTGTTTCACCTGCAAGTCTTCCCTCCCCACAAACAAACTCCTTCCTTAGTCTTCCTTTTTTCCTCCAGCCCGGCACCTCCATCCTCAGCATTCTTCTACCAATATACTGCACGGGCCAATATACTCGGGGCTTGTTTTTTTTTAACAGTAACTTAAGCCTCAGATCTCTTGTAGATAACCACACCAACTGCCCAGGCTGATAGATGTGATGCCGCTGTAACATAAAATTATTTTTTTCCTGAGTGCCTAAAGGAAATTTCAAATGATAAAAGCTCAGTCTTTTTAGTTTTTGCTGTTCCAATGGACTGTCCATCAATAGCAGTGACGTATATAGCAGGGACACACGGTACGGTGGGCAGGCTGAGTTTATGCACCAGTTCTTCATCTATAATGTTTATTGCTGATCCAGAGTGCACTAGGGCCGAGAAAAGACGTGACACACCATTAAATCATAACCGAGCTGCCACTAAGAAACTTAAGTCTGACTTAATAGAATAAATATCAGCACTTGCTCTGCTGTGGGATCTGGTTCTCCACAGTAAAAGCGAGGTGGAGACGGCGTCTCCGTTGTTTTCCTTGCTCCAAAAGTTTGTCAGCTCCCACCTGCATTGTTTCGGACTCAGAAAGGTGAGACTGGGGGGCTGATGTCTCCCGAACTCATAGTGACCTTAGGTGAAGCGGGGTGACTTCGCATGAGATTATCTGTGCGGGTGGCTTGCTGGATGAAGCCATTGTAGGAGTCTGACTAACAGCGACTTACGAGTTCTGCTTGCAGATCCTTATTTAGGCCTTCCTTGAATAACACTTTAAGCCCGACCTCATTCATACCACTTTGTGCGTCTAGAGTTCTGAACGCAATAGCATAATCGGCAGCTGACTGCGTACCCTGCTTTAAATGCAAAAGTCTGGAGGTCCCTTGCTGGATGTTGAAAAACCTCCTTAAGTTGTTTGAAGAAATGTTCACTAGATAAACGAAGGTTTGGGTCTGTTTCCCAAACCCCTGTTGCCAAGTCCAATGCCAGTCCCGTCAAAAGTGACAATAGACAGGCACATGTTCTGCTCTCAGTAGGGAATCCTTGGGGTTGATTCTCAAACAAAATGCGACAGTTCAGTATAAAACCTCTACATTTCTCGGGGTCTCCATCAAACTGATCCGGGAGGGCTGTGAGAGTGGCGACGTGAGAAGCTGGTGTTGGCGTGGTAGTGGTAGTATTTAACGAGTTCACCTGCTCCTTAAAATTGCATAAGGACTGAGCATGAAGGTTAAATGCAGTGAGTAAATCCTCCAAAGAACTGATTACTGCTGAACCCGTGGGGGCAAAGTATTCTGTAAGGGTGTGGGATTGGCCGGATACATGAGTGCAGACCTCAGTTCTTAAAATCCAATCTACAAAGGTAGAAAAAGCACAACAGACAAATCCAAATCGTAGGCAAAATTTGAAAACATAATACAAAGTCCAAAGTCAAAAACCAGATAATCCAAAAACAATAGAAATCACAAAACACCAAGTTTATATAAACAATACTTCCCATAGGCTAGACCTTATATACTGTAGGGTGCACCAGAAACAAATGATACAACTCGGGTAAGGGCTCCCTACTGCGGCGATCGTCAGGAACTGCCATCGTTACACATATACAAGTGGCAATGTTTTCCCTGAATAAGCTTAGGATTATTATTTTAATTCTACTTATTTTTGATACAGTCCTATCTGTTCTACTTGCTGGTTTTAATCTTTATTTCAATTCAATTTTATTTTTAATATTCTAGGATGAAATCTTCAGTGTCTGCATTTATTCGGTTATGTCACATCTGCCAATTGGCCGGCAAGCCCAATCAAACAATCCCTCAAGCTCCACTTCAACCTATTCCTGTTATAGGGGAGCCATTCGAAAGACTCCTCCTTGATTGTGTAGGTCCCTTGCCCAAAGCAAAAACTGGTCACCAGTACATGCTCACCATAATGTGTACTGCTACTCGCTACCCAGAAGCTGTACCTTTGCGTTCGATCACCACAAAAGCAGTGATTAAAGAGCTGATTAAATTCTGCTCTGTGTTTGGATTACCAAAAGTAATTCAGACAGATCGGGGAACAAATTTTACCTCCAATTTGTTTGCACAGTTGGCAAACGAACTACACGTACACCATGAACTATCCACCGCCCATCATCCAGAATCGCAAGGGGCGCTGGAGCGCTTCCATCAAACACTCAAGTCAATGCTGCGTAGTTATTGCATTGAAACCGGCAAAGACTGGGTAGATGGGTTGCCCCTGTTGATGTTAGCTGTAAGAAGCACTGTGCAGGAGTCTCTAGGGTTCAGCCCTGCCGAACTTGTGTTTGGACATACTGTTCGGGGAGCCCTAGAGTTGATTTATGATCAGTTTCTGTTGAAAAACACGCTACGTGTGCCAATCCTGGAGTACGTGAGTAAGTTGCGTGAGCATCTCCATAGAGCATGGGATGTTGCCCAGTACCTTTCAGCCTGGAGAGTCTGTGCTAGTGTTGTTACTCGTGCCCAGTTCTCCTATGCATGCTCGAATTTGCGGGTCCGTATTTAATTGAAAAGAAACTCAGTGACACAAATTATGCCATTCTAACTCCTGACCGACAACGTAAAAACAGGGTCTGCCATGTTAACATGCTCAAAGCATATGTTGGAAGAGATGAGCCTGACATTAACCCTGTAGTTAAAAGCGTGGTCGCCGTTGATCTGCCCACTGCTTACGTGCCAGAGGTGAATTGTTTAGTTGACCAAAATGACTATACCTCCTGTGGGACACTGTCAAACTCTGCCCTATTAGCCACACTGCCCAGTTACCTGTCATATCTGCCTGAGGAACACTGCAATGATATTATTAATTTAATTAACCAGTATCCCACACTGTTCAGCGATGTTCCCTCTCAGACCCATGTGTTGGTACATGATATCGATGTAGGTCAAAGCCTGCCTATCAAACAACACGCTTACTGAGTTAACCCATGTAAACGTCAAGCATTGAGAAATGAAGTTGAGTACCTGGTACGCCATGGTTTTGCTGTCACCAGTAAGAGCCCTTGGAGTTCACCGTGCATTCTTGTGCCTAAATCTGATGGATCCTTTCTGTTCTGTACCGATTTCTGTAAGGTAAACAGCGTGACAAAAGCTGACTCATTTCCCCTTCCCAGAGTTGAGGATTGTGTGGACCGAGTTGGTTCTTCGCGTTATGTAACCAAGCTTGACCTCCTTAAAGGTTACTGACAGGTGCCGTTGACGCCCCGTGCTTCCGAGATCTCTGCATTCGTAAGCCTGATTCATTCATGCAATATACAGTGATGGCCTTCGGAATGCGCAACGCGCCTACCACATTTCAAAGATTAATGCAGACTGTTTTGTCAGAGATACAAAACTGTGAAGTCTATCTTGACGACTTCCATGTCGTGGGAGTACCACTTATCCACCCTCGATTCAGTCCTGAAACGCTTGGCTAAGGCATCATTAAAACTCAACCTTAGCAAATGTGAATTCGCCAAGGCGGTGGTCACATACCTTGGAAAACAAGTTGGGAAAGGCCAAGTGAAACCTGTGAATGCTAAAGTTGAAGCTATTGTTGAGTTTCCTTTACCAATGAATAAGCGTGAGTTGCGACTTTTTTAGGCATGACTGGTTATTACAGGGGTTTTGTAGGAACTTTGCCTCAGTGGTTGCGCCACTTACCAACCTCCTTAGCACAGAGCGAAAGTTTGTGTGGGATGAAAAATATGATTCTGCTTTTTGCTATGCTAAAGATCTGCTGTGTAATGCTCCAATCTTGTCTGCCCCAAATTTTGAGTTGCCCTTCACACTGCAGGTTGACGCAAGTGCTCGTGGTGCAGGTGCGGTGCTAATGCAAGCTGATGATGCTGGCATTGAACATCCCATCAGTTATTTTTCCAAAAAGTTTACCAAATGTCAACAGAACTACAGCACTATTGAAAAGGAAACTTTGGTGTTAATATTGACACTAAAGCACTTTTTAGTATACCTCAATTCGGGTAATCAAATTGTGGTATATACGGATCATAACCCATTGACATTTTTGCCTTGTATGTCAAACTCCAACCAACAGTTAATGAGATGGGCACTGACTGTACAGGAGTTTAATTTGGACATAAGTTATCAGAAAGGTGCAGAAAACATTGCAGCCGATGCATTGTCCAGAGCTTAAGAGGTAGATGGTCTCTAGAGTGAGGACATAATTTGACCTTGTACAAAACCAGGTTTTGTAACTAAGGGTGGGGGTGTTACGTCTATCATTTTTGGTTCTGTGTTGTGCCTGCATGTTTGTTTTTGACATTGTGTGCAGTCTCTCTTTTGCTCTCTCTCTTTCTCTCTCTTTCTCTCTCTCTCTCTCTCTCTCTCTCTCTCTGTGTCCTCATTAAGCAGAGCTTAATTGGAACCAGCTGCAGGTGATTTGCGTCGTCTGGAGAAGCCTTAAAAAAAGGACAAGCAGAACTGAGTCAGAGTGCTTCTGTTGAGTGTGTGGCTAAGTGCCATTGTTGTCAGTTGTCTCTTTGCTTTAAAATCTGTGAAATATTCTGTTGTGAATAGCTTTGGTGGTGGTTATTTGAAATTGGGTGTGTGTTTGTTTAAGTGTTGTTACATTATTAATTTTATGTCACCTTCACCATCAGGTTTGTAAATAGCTTTCATTTCCTTTCTATGATATTTGTCACATCCACCT
>JAOTRA010000014.1:6246203-6267882 GCA_026260255.1 Pseudolaguvia tuberculata | reverse complement strand
CAGTCGGAAAAGGATGGCTTGCCCCCTTCAGGTTGGTGGTGTGAGCTTGCCTCAAGTGGAGGAGTTTAAGTATCTCGAGATCTTGTTTACGAGTGAGGGAAGAAGCGAGAGATTCACAGGAGGATTGGTGCAGCTTTGGCAGTAATGCAGTCGATGCACTGATCAGTCGTGGTGAAAAAAGAGCTGAGCTGTAAAGAAAAGCTCTCTATTTACCAGTCAATCTACGCTCCTACTCTCCCCTTTGGTCATGAGCTTTGGGTCATGACCGAAAGGATAAGATCCCGATACAGGCGGCTGAGATGAGTTTCCTCTGCAGGGTGGCTGGGCGCTCCATTAGAGATGGGGTGAGGAGCTCGGTCATCCAGGAGGAGCTCAGAGTAGAGCCACTGCTGCTCCGCATCGAGAGAAGCCAGCTGAGGTGGTTCGGGCATCTGTCACGGATGCCTCCCGGACGCCTCCCAGCAGAGTTTCGAGCATGTCCTACCAGGAGGAGGCCCAGAGGAAGACCCAGGACACGCTGGAGAGACTATGTCTCTCAGCTGGCATTGGAATGCCTCTGTGTTCTCCCAGAAGAGCTGGAAGAAGTGTCTGGAGAGAGGGAAGTCTGGGCATCCCTGCTTGGACTGCTGCCCCCGCGACCCGGTTTTGGATAAGCGGTTGGAAAATGTGATGTGTGGTGATGCGATGTCATCGTTTGTCAAGGCATATGACACGAGTATATTTCACTGCTCAGTTCACAAAAAAACAAATGTTACCCTGATGGTATACATTATGTTACAATCATTTGTTGTATTTACTCTCTGCTTAGCTACATTAGATCTAGATGCTTTAAATAATTTGATGTTCGATGCACGAAAACATGAACTTAAATGTGTGGTTTAAATTAAATTAAAATATTAATATTGTTCCTATTACAATGTTTAAAATAATTCTTATATAGTCATAATTCATATGTGTAATTCAAGTATAGTTTAATGAAAATTGTCTCAATCACACAAACACAAAACTGTGTGGTCATTGGTCCTACCACTGGTGCTAGTGAAGTCTCAGGGTTACTCCGCTTTTTTTTATTATTTTTATAGTTCATCAATCACTGACGACTGGGGCCTCCTCTGGCATGGCTGAGTAGGCTGGGGCCTCCTCTGGCATGGCTGGAGTGACTGGGCTGGCCAATCCTGGAGCATCTTGATCTTCTTTGCCTTGAGGAAGTTTAATGTGGAGATGAAAGTTTGTGATGGAGCACCATCCTGCTGCAGAATTTGCCCCCTTTTATGGTTGGGAATATAAGAGGTAGCTAAGATCTCTCGCACTCCCCCATACTGTATGTAACCTCAGACCAGGATTTTTCCGCCACCAAACCTCACTGTTTTCTGGGTGAATCTCCAATACATGCGGGATCCAGTAGGTCTCCAGTAATATTTGCGCGACTGTAGTGTACTTCAACAGAAGATTAATATGAAAAATACACCTTCTGCCACTTTTCCAGCGTCTGTCTTTTTAGCAGGCTGTGGGCCTTGGCAAATGCCACACAGACATTTCAAGACAGAATCTGACAAACTGTTCTGGTTGACACGGGGACTTCAGGTGACCACGTCTCCTAGAGCTATACTGCAGTGGAAAATGGGTTGACCGTGGATTTTCGAGCCAAAAAACTGTCCTCTTGAGCAGTTCTCCTGCGGGGTCTGTCTGACCTGGGCATCTCGCCCTATGTGTGCTGGGATAGCTGCAACAGACCCCTGAGACCCCGGATTCGGGAGAAGCTGAATGAATGAATGAATGAATGATACAGTTGCAGGAAAAATACTCTACTGCACTCAAAACGACAAAGAAGTCAGAAACTGAAAAACAGAGAATTTGGAACAGGAATCCAGAAGGCAATAATGGTTTATCACCCACCATTGGTAGGAAATAAAAGTGTGATCCATTCTGGGAAAACCTGTTAGATGTTAAGGAATAATACATAAGGTCAAATGTTAAATTATTATTTTATTACTGGCTTAGGCCAATAAGAAGTTACTGAGGAGTCGAAAGAAGGCTATTATTGTGCTCTGTGCTTGCTATTCTAATCATTGCTTGCTATAAACGCTACTCTTGTCATGCTATCAACATAACATGGCCGATCAAAAATTAAGAGGCTAACTTTCATTACCAAGTTGCTACTTTAGTGTGTGAAGAAGACAACAAACGAATCCATATTCCATAACAGGGATAGGAATATTACATAGGTAGGCAAGGTCAGGTACAAAGTCAAGTCACAATCCAAATGATCAGGCAAAAAAATATAATCCAAAAAGGACAGCAAGAGAGAACCCTAAAAAGCTCAGTATTTTATAGCAAACAATACTTTGTAATGTGCTATGGTTAGTGGTTAACTTAAATAGTGAAGGATGTTAACCTCTGGTGGGATCATGATAGTAACCCAAGTGCCCATTAAGACATGGTGCTGGATAGTTGGGGTGAGTGAAAATCCTGTGTGAGCAAGGATTCTAGTATATCATGAGTTTTAACCCAGGGCGGTTCCACTCACAATTCACTAGGTATTCAAGCAGACCTCAGTTTCCAGGTCTTCAGGAGTCCAGATTAAAACGACCCCTCATTTTCCAGTGGTGGTGGTGGTGGTGGTACCGCTACCAGAGGCAATGATATGATGAGGTTCGAGCAATGATACATGAAAGAATGGTGTTATACAATAAGATAGGGGCAACTCCAGCAAATAGATTATCGGGTTGATCTATTTGATTATTTTGAAGGGACCCACATAACTGGGGATTCACTTTTTGCTAGTTAAACCAAGGAATATGTCTCTAGTTAAGAACCAAACAAACTAGGTTGGTAGTCAGGATGTAGTTGACTATGACCATGATGAGGCAAGATCACTCCACCAATACAAAGGGGCCAAGCCCCCCTTTTTCAAGTGAGAACCATGCCTCAGATTTAGAGGTGCTGATTCTCATCCCAGCTACTTCACATTTGGCCGCAAACTGCCCCATTGCATGGTGATGGTCTTGGCTTGAGGACACCATGAGGAACTCCCTTTTCCAGATCCAAAAAACACATGTGGATCGGTTGAGCAAACTCCCACGAGCCCTCCAGCACCCTGAAGAGAGTTTAAAGCTGGTCCAGTGTTACACGGCCAGCATAAAAAACACATTGTTCCACCTTGATCTGCGGGTCAACTATTGGATAAACTCTCCTCTGTAGTAAATTCTCTAGTAGTGTGAGCCATCCTTCTCTAAAAAAGGAAACCTGATGGTGAAGTGGAGGGACAGATGAAAACTTAAGTCTTGATGGCTTGAGTCTCAGGCTGTGAAGGTATGGCATTAACAAGCAGCTTGATAGAGCAGTCACCAGATCTGTGGGGGTAGCTCAGATGTTTTGGTTTTGCTGAATTGTATTCTGCAGGTATTCTGTCAGGGAGACAGAAGGCATGCAGAAGGACTTCTGCTAGATGATGACTTCACAGGGCATGCAGCACTGAAATGACCGTTACCTCCACAATGGAAAAATAAATGTTATGTGCATCATTGCTGCTCCTGCTCAGTCGTCACAACTGTGATGGCAGTTTCTCTCAGAGAAAATACAAAGCATGTTGTCTAGCTTCACGGCCATAGCAACATACCGGGAAAAGAAACCCGATTCATCCCTGCAGATAAGTTCAGATTGAAGCTTGCCTTGAAAAAGGATTTTAATATTACCTCATTCCACCTGCTTTTGCCCTCCCCCTGGATATTTAAAAGCCTGTGACAGAGCTCTTACATGAATCATGCTTAGGACCATTTTCATATTAACACATTAATTTTATTTCATTTAAACAATGACAGCCTTAAATACAACTTACAGCTATGAACTATGTTTGATTAAGTATTATAAGTTCAAGGTTTATTCAATGTAAAAAGCCATTTGTTACATTTCAGTGCTACTAAACTTGATGGTTGATTGTTCATGTAATAAATATCACAGCCCCCAGTGGCGTAAGGCCTTATGTACTATGATGACTACAAAGACCAAAGCAATATACCAAACTGTTTACAGTGTAAACTGAATAGTTAACAAAATAAACTGAATAGAAGAAGTGTACCTGTACTGAGGAGCAGGGAAGCCTTTGGCATCACAGGTTAGCGTGGCCTCTTCTTCCGGTAAACCAACAGGCACTACTAAGTCACTGGGCTCCATCCGCCATTTTGGCCCATGAAATGACTTATAATCCAAACAATCTAAAAAAGGATTATATGATGCCTCAGGTTTTGTAAACTATGCTTAAGCAGAAAGTCAAACTGTACTTGTATTAGGATTTGTGATCAATCAAATATTGTGAAACCAGATTAAAAAACTATTTACAACAGCTACACCCAATTTATATCATTGTTTTTTAACTTCATGCATTTGTCAGACTTTTAGCATAGTTACATTTATCGGAACAACTGAAACTTAACTGCCCAGCCCAGGAGGCTAGCAGTGACAGCTTTGTGGTGGCCTGTTCCCACCTACAAATAACTATTTAAAAAGTTCCACAGAAATAGGTGAGTACACATACGTTTATACACATACATTTTTGGGGTCAGGTCACTGCTACCTGTTTCACTGTGTGTATATGTTTATGGTTATTACATTTGTGTGTGGTTGCAGTAATTCTTGGGTTATTGTGCTAAAAATACCAGTTTGCAGTGATTTCAGCACCACAACACTTAAAACACTCAAACACAATGCTTTTGATTAAATTGCCTTCTATGCTTTGAAAAGACAGCAGGTGAGATGCTGACAACTTTCCAACACAATACATTTGGACTGTGTGTAGATTCATGTAAATTGATCTGTTTATGATATTGGAAGAAACTGATATGATACTGATTGATAATTATATTATTGGTGTAAATGAAGAAAGTTAGGCACAAATTTGCAGTTAGGGTGTACTTCTAGACAATAGTGCTGTGTGTTTACATGTGCTGTGCAGCCATGCAACACTTGAGGGCATTGTAATAACCTACACTGGTGCCTGGTATTACATGTCATGGTACTGCTCTGTAATGACGTATAGAATAAAAAATGTATTAATTTTATTTGCTTTGTGTTACTTTATATATAAAATACTGTATTATACACAAAATAAAATAAATATTAATAAAAAAAAGTGCATTTATTTTTTGCTCTCTAGCAGAATGTCTCTCTACTTTAAAACTCTCATTGACTAAACATTTCTAAACATAATTACTTTTTAGCCACCATATTAAAGTATTATATGAAATGAACACTTTCTTAGTAAGGATCATTTAGTATAGAAGTGTGACTGAACAGAATAATTATTTAAACAGGTAAAAAATATATTATGCTATTAGGCTATAACATCACAGACTTCCGAACATGTACTCATGGGGCGTTACTATAAAACATGTAAGCAAAAGAAAAATTTAATTAAGAAAATTATTAAGAAAGTAACATATTAAGAAATATATTGAGCTTTTTAAAGATGTTATTATTGTCTTTTTATTTAGTATAATACTGAAAGGTTTAAGTTCTTTTTCAGTTCGTTAAGACATTTTTGCTCAAAGCTGTGAGAACGTCTCACAGTCACATGAGCACTCCCCCTTAACCAGTTTGTCCACCAGCCGAGTGGAAAGTCATGCAAGCATATTTTCCTATTCCCATTCCCATTTTGCCATCGCACATAACAGATGGAAAGATAAGTCTGTTAGGCCAGTGTGTAAAACTTCTGTTGATGTTTTTTGCAAAAAATATATAAAATAAATGGCTGTGCAGTGGTGTAGTAGCTAGCATGGTCGTCTCACAACAAAAAAGTCCCAGGTTCGATTAGGTTCAGAATCTTAGAAAGATAATTTTAATACTAAACTACTTCTTCTCCTTTTGGCTACTCCTGTTAGGGGTCGCCACATTTCGTCAATCGTCTCTATACTACCCTGTCCTCTACATCCAATACATGCCTCTTTCACCCCAACTACCTGCATGTATTCCCTCGCCACATCCATGAAACATCTCCTTGATCTTCCTTCCTATGGTAGATATATACCAAACATATCTACCATTTCTAATCCTGTTCATCCTCATCACTCCCAATGAAAATCTCAACTCTGCCTCCTCCATCTCCGCCTATTGTCTTTTTGACAACGCCACGGTTTCTAAACCGTACAAAAACTCAGGTCTCACTACAGTCCTATAAACCTTCCATTTCACTCTTGCAGAGACTTTGTCAATTACAAATCACACCCGCCACTCTTCTACACTCCACCCTGCCTGCACTATTTTCTTCATTTCTCCAACACTACGACCCCAGGTACTTAAATTCACCTTCACTATCTCTTTTCCCTACAACCTCACCACTCAGACTTCATGGTGTGACTGGTCAATTTTAATCCCCTGTAGTTACTAAACGTCTACACATCTCCCTTATTATTAAAAATCTTTAGCAGAACACTCCTCCAATCATCAGGCATCCCTCACCTTTCAAAATCCTGTTGGACAATTTAGTCAGAAACTCTACTGCCATCTCTCCTAAACATCACCATGCTTCTACTGGAATGTCAACTGGTCCAACCGTCTTTCCACTCTTCATCCTCTTAAAAGCTGCTCTCACTTCCGCCTTAGTAATCCTATCCACTTCCTGCTCCACATCATCCAACTGTCACACCGGTGTGCAGCTGAGTCTCGTCAAGCGCTGATTTGCACGTTTTATAAGCTGGCAGTTTTATCCTGGAGCCGTTGGATCATTTCGCCTTTTTCCCCTGAATGTTTTTTTTCCATGCTCAAGTTCATGTTCATGTTCATGTTCGCAATCTCGTCTCGTCTTGTCTTGTCACCTCAGGTTTTGTTCACGTCTTATTTTCACGGCATTTTCTTTAGTTTAAATCTTGTTGGTTTTTTAAAATAATTTTTTTTCCCCAATTTCTTCAACAAAACGGACTATTCAAACTCGCCAATCCTGCGTTTTGTTACGCTCTTTATCCCTGAACCAGCTCCCCCCACCTACTCTGAGAGAATGATCCAACCAAGTTCGCACCCAGCGGATCGGCGGTAAGTGACGGAAATTCGTGCGGAAGTGCGCGGCGATTTTTTAATCCCAGCCACACACTTACGCCATGCCCAGGAGCAAATGTGGACTGGTGTATTTGTGCTTAACGGGGAAGGCACTGGACTGGGTAGCCCAAGTTACTTGGACTAACGTCTCAGTGAGGACATCCTCTACCTTTTGTCTTATCTCCTCATAACATGCGGCTTCCTCACCCGAGTGAAGGCTTTGGTCTTTCTGGCCCACCCAGAGATGTGCCTGGTGGGGTCAGAGGTGGTCGAGGAGCGTCAGCCCTGTCCGGAGGTGGTCAAGGAGCGTCTGCCTCTTCCGGAGGTGGTCGAGGAGCGCCTGCCTGGTCCGGAGGTGGTCAAGGAGCGTCTGCATGGTCCGGAGGTGCTCAAGGAGCGTCTGCCTGGTCCGGAGGTGATCGAGGAGTGTCTGCCTGGTCTGGAGGGGGTCGAGAAGCGTCTGCCTGGTCCGGAGGTAGTTGAGGAGCCTCGTTCTGCTCCTGAGGAGGCCTCATTCTGCTCCTGAGGAGGCCTGGGGGCCTCGTTCTGTTCCTGTCATGGAGGCTAGGAGGCCTTGTTCTGTTCCTTTCACGGAGGCTACGAAGCCTCGTTCTGTTCCTGTCACAGAGGCTAGGCAGCCTCGTTCTGTTCTTGTCACAGAGGCTAGGAAGCCTCGTTCTGTTCCTGTCACGGAGGCTAGGAGGCCTCATTCTGTTCCTGTCACGGAGGCTAGGAGGCCTCGTTTTGTTCCTGTCACAGAGGCTGGGATGCCTCACCCAGTTCCTGTCACGGAGGCTTGGAAGCCTCGCCTCGATCCTACCCTTATTGGATTGTTCATGAACCTGGACCCCCATTATTCCTTCTATGCTTATCTGGCTGAGTATTTTTTTTTCTCTTCAGTGTTTGAGTATTTTAAGTTTTGCTTATAGCCTTATACGGATTTTTTTTAGTTCAATTAGTTGTGTTGCCTTGTCTTCGTCCTCACTGTTCAGGTTTTTTATGTTCAGGTTTTTCATGTTCAGGTTTCTCCCTCTCTCACGTTCTTGTTCCCCTTTCCCATGTTCTCGTTCAGGTTTCTCCCTCTCAGGTTCATGTTCCCCCTTTCTCATGTTCTCATGTTCAGGTTTCTCCCTCACTCACGTTCTTGTTCCCCTTTCTCATGCTCTCATGTTTAGGTTTCCCTCTCTCATGTTCTCTCGTTCAGGCTCCCTTCTCTCATGTTTTCGTTCAGGTTCCCTTGTCTCATGTTCTCGTCATGTTCAGGTTCCCCCTTTCTCATCACGTTCAGGTTCCCCCTTTCTCATCACGTTCAGGTTCCCCCTTTCTCATCACGTTCAGGTTCCCCCTTTCTTGTCATGTTCAGGTTCTCTCTCATTCAAGTTCCCCCTCTCAGGTTCAGGTTCCTCCTCTCATGTGCTCTCTTGTTCAGGTTCCCCTATCATGTTCAGGTTTTTCATGTTCTGGTTTCCCCTCTCTCATGTTCAGTTTTCTCATTTTCTGGTTTCCCCTCTCTCATGTTCAGGTTTCCCTCTCATGTTCAGGGTTCTCAAATTCAGGTTTCTCCCTATCTCACGTTCATGTTCCCCTTTCTCATGTTCTCGTTCAGGTTTCTCCCTCTCATGTTAATGTTCCCCGTTCTCATGTTCAGGTTCCCTGCTCTCGTGGTCAGGTTCCCCGCTTTCATGTTTAGGTTCCCCTCTCTCACGTTTAGGTTCCCCTCTCTCACATTCAGGTTCCCCCTTCTCATGTTCTCGTTCAGGTTCTCCCTTCTCGTCAGGTTCAGGCTCTCCCTTCTCGTCATTTTCAGGTTCCCCCTTCTCGTCACGGTCAGTTTCAGGTTCCCCTTCTTGTCATGGACAGGTTCAGGTTCCCCCTCTCTCGTCAGGTTCAGGTTCCCCTTTCTCGTCAGGTTCAGGTTCCCCTTTCTCGTCATGTTCTCTCATTCAGGTTCCCCCTCTCAGGTTCAGGTTCCCCCCTCTCATGTGCTCTCTCGTTCAGGTTCCCCCTCTCTTAGGTTCTCTCGGTTCAGGTTCCGCTCTCTCATGTTTTCATGTTTAGGTTCTACCTCTCTCATGTTCAGGTTTCCCTCTCAAGTTTCTCATGTTCTGGTTTCCCCTCTCTCACATTCTAGTTTCACCTCTCTCCCGTTCTGGTTTCCCCTCTCTCTCATTCAGGTTTCTCCCCTCTCTTGTTCAGGCTTCTCATGCTCAGGTTCCCCTTCTCTCATGTTCTTTCTCGTTCAGGTTCCATTCTCTCATGTTCTCTCGTCATGTTCAGGTTCCCCCTCTTGTCATGTTCAGGTTCCCCTCTCTCGTCATGTTCAGGTTCCCCCTCTCGTCATGTTCAGGTTCCCCCTCTCGTCATGTTCAGGTTCCTTCCCTCTCGTCATGTTCAGGTTCCCCCGATCTCGTCATGTTCAGGTTACCCTCTCTAGTCAAGTTCAGGTTCCCCTCTCTCGTCATGTTAAAGTTCAGGTTCCCTCTCTCTCGTCAGGTTCAGGTTCCCCTTTCTCGTCAGGTTCAGGTTCCCCTTTCTCGTCATGTTCAGGTTCCCCTTTCTCGTCATGTTCAGGTTCAGCTCTCTCGTCATGTTCAGCTTCAGGTTCCCTCTCTCGTCATGTTCAGGTTCCCCTTTCTCGTTATGTTCTGGTTCCCGGCCTTGCTCCTCTTTTTTCCGGAGAGGCCCCTAGGGTAACGCCAGGAGGCGTTCGTAGAGGGGATGGTACTGTCACGCCGGTCTCGTCTCGTCAACCGCTGATTTGCTCGTTTTATAAGCCGGCAGTTTTCTCCTGGGGGCCGTTGTATCATTTCGCCTTTTTCCCCTGAATGTTTTTTTTTCCATGCTCAAGTTCATGTTCATGTTCGCGATCTCGTCTCGTCTTGTCTTGTCAAGTCAGGTTTTGTTCAAGTCTTATTTTCATGGCATTTTCTTTAGTTTAAATCTTGATGTTTTTTTTTTTATTAATTAAGTATTTTTCCCTCTTTTATTTAATAAAATGTACTATTCAAACCCGCCAATCCTGCGTTTGGGTGCACTCTTTATCCCCGATCCAGCTTCCCCCACCCACTCTGACACCAACCTTCTCTTTCTCTCACCACGTCTCGTTGTCTTTCTCTACCTTTCCAGATGTCACACCAAGTACCTTCCTAGCTGTCTACCTAGTTATTGCCCAATCATTCACATCTCTTCACCTCCACCAAGCCCCTTTCTGATACTACACATTAGTCTTCCTCCTTCAGCTTCCACCATCTTATTCTCTTTTTTGTTCTCTCTTTCTATGTCTTTTTCCTAACTTCCAAAGCCATCCTACAGACCACCTTCCGATGCTGTTGAACTACACTATCTCCTGCCACCACCTTACGGTCTCCAATCTTCAGATGACATCTCATGCACAAAATACAGTATACCTGCGTGCAACTTCTTCACTCTTATACATCACCCTATGCTCTTCCTTCTTCTTTATATATGTGTTCACCACTCCCATCTCCATCTGTTTAGCAAAATCTACCATCATCTCCCCTTCCACATTCCTCTCCTTAAGGCCATACCTACCCATTAAAATGAGAAGACATAATGCAATATCAAATTGCTGTTTAGCTTTTCTTTCAATGTAGAACAGCACTGTGTTCTTGAAATGGATAAAGCTTTTTCTTTTTTTTGTCCTTCAGCTGCTCCCGTTAGGGGTTGCCCCAGCAGGTAACTCCCATGACCCGCTCATTCGACTTGGTGGGGTTTTACACTGGATGCCCTTCCTAACGTAACCCTCCCATTTATCTGGGCTTGGGACCGCCACTAAGGCTACTCCCTAGAGGCTGTGTATTTATGGCCAATTTGGACCACCAAAATTATCACCAATCCGCCTAATATACATGTTTTTGGACAATGGGAAGAACCATGCAAGCACGGGGAGAACATGCAAACTCCGCACAGAAAGACCCCAGAGCCTTTCTTGTTGTGAGGCGAGCGTGCTAACCACTACACCACCACGCCGCCCTGAAATGGATAAAGCAATAAAATTCTATAAAAATTAAACTGAGTGTTTTATTTTTTAAATATTGTCTTTTATCTAATAGTTAAATTGATACAGACTATAACTTGATAAATACAAACACTTTTTTACACCTTGTGCACACACTTGCGGACACTCAAAAACCATGGCAAAAATCAAAAAGCAATTCGGTTTAAGAAAATTAAAGTTATTGATGCCCACATTGCAAGCACATAGCAAAACAACAGCTTGCAGTTTCCACAGTGAGAAATGTAATTAAGAGATGGGAGTTGAAGGGAACTATGGACGCCAAGATGAGATCTGGAACATCATGAAAACTCTGACTGAACTGCTCAGAACTTGCCAACTATGAGGTCTATCTATGTTATGGGGAGATCTATCATGCGTTGGGGTTGTGTTGCAGCCAGTGGCACAGGAAACATTGCATGGGTGGAGGGAAGAATGGATTCCAATAAATATTAGCAAATTCTGGAAGCAAACATCATGTGATATCTGCCAGCAAAGATGTTACTTACTAGTGATTATATAGAGTGGCCAAACCATTTCACAGTGTCAAAATAATATTTTTCTTTGTTATTTTGTTTTATTTATGGCTTAACTATGCATCAATGTATCATTTTTCATTTCCAAGCGAGACCATTTTAGCATCTTGTCAATAAAAAAAAAAAAATCACAAAATTTATAAATGGGTGTCTAAACTTTTTCATAAGACTGTAGGAGTTTTAACCAAACATAATGTGTACCTGTAAGACACTCCATGATGGATAGCAGCAAAATTGGTTTCCATAGCAACTTCATCTTTAGGTTCTGGAGATTTCCAGCATCCAGTATGCTTGTTTGACCTGTGAAATACCAGACCTACAGAAGCAAAGTTAAAGAAAAAGGTCATGACAAACAGCATATAACAGCATATAATTTATTCATAATATTGATACGCTGCGATGCACTGGCGACCCGTCCAGGGTGTAGCCATACATCTTGCCCTATGTGAGCTGGGATAGCAGGTAAGAAGATGAATGAATGAATGAATGAATGAATGAATGAATTATTATCTGTAAAGACTTACAGATAATAGTTAACTTTTGACTAATGAAACATTACTTACAGTGGTGTGAAAAATGTTGACCCCCCCCTTCCTGATTTCCAATCTTTTTGCATCAGTTTGTCAGATCATCAAACAAATTTAAACATTAGCCAAAGAGTAAACACAAAACACAGTTTTTAAATTAAGGTCTTTATAATTAAAGGAAAACAAAATTCAAAACTAAATGGCTCTGTGTGAGAAAGTTTTTGCCCTCCTGTTAAAACATAACTTAACTGTGGTTTATCACACCTGAGTTCAATTTCTCTAGCCACACTCAGGCCTGTTTACCTGTTACCACACCTGTTTGCAATCAAGAAATCACTTCAATAGGACCTGCCTGGCAAAGTGAAGTAGACCGAAAGATCCTCAAAAGCTAGACATCATGCCGCGATCTAAAGAAATTCAGAAACAAATGAGAAAGAAAGTAATTGAGATCTATCAGTCTGTAAAAGGTTATAAAGCCATTTCTAAAACTTTGGAACTCCAGCGAGAGCCACTGTAGTGAAAATGGCAAAAACCTGAAACAGTGGAGAACCTTCCCAGGAGTGGCCGGCCGGCCAACCAAAAATCACCCCAAGAGCACAGCGACGACTCATACAAGAGGTCACCAAAGTCCCCACAACAACATCCAAAGAATTGCAGGCCTCAATTGCCTCAGTTAAGGTCAATGTTCATGACTCCACCATAAAAAAGAGACTGGGGGCAAAAATGGTCTGTTTGGCAGATTTCCAAGACAAAAACCGCTGCTGAGCAAAAAGAACATAAAAGCTTGTCTCATTTTTGCGAGATAACATCTTGATTATCCCCAATACTTTTGGGAAAATACTCTGTGGACTGACAATACAAAAGTTGAACTTTTTTGAAGGTATGTGTTGCAGTACATCTGGCGTAAAAGTAACAGCGCATATCAGAAAAAGAACATTATACCAACAGTAAAATATGGTGGTGGTAGTGTGATGGTCTGGGTCTGTTTTGCTGCTTCAGGACCTGGAAGACATGCTGTGATAAACAGAACCATGAATTCTGCTGTTTACCAAACAATCCTGAAGGAGAATGTCCGGCCGTCTGCTCGTGACATCAAGCTAAAGCAAACATGGGTTCTGCAGCAGGACAATGATCCAAAACACACCAGCAAGTCCGTCCACCTCTTAATGGCTGAAGAAAAACAAAATGAAGACTTTGGAGTTGCCTAGTCAAAGTCCTGACCTGAATCCTATTGAGATGCAGTGGCATGACCTTAAAAAGGTGGTTCATGCTGGAAAACCATTCAATGTGGCTGAATTACAATTCTGCAAAGATGTTTTGTATAAAAGAGGTGAGTAAATAAAGTAAAAAAATTCTAGAATATCCACAACGAAACAGGGTATTGGGTTGCATAAAAGCCAAGTGTAGTAAATCAGGAAAAGGTAAGGTTAATACTTCACTCAGCAGTGGATATGTCCCTAAATCATTTAAATTAGCAGTGATAAAACCACTAATTAAGAAACCAGACCTTGACCCTAGTAAGGTCGATATAGAATCTTCCTTTTATTTGAAAAATCTTAGAAAAAGTAGTAGCACAGTAACTATGATCGTATCTACAGCAAAATAACATTCATGAATTTTATCAATCAAGATTTAGGCCTCAGCATTGAGGTAGTAAATGATCTGCTATTGGCCTCTAATACGGGCTGCATCTCTCTGCTAGTTCTCTTGGATCTTAGTGCAGCTTTCGACACTATAGATCATAACATTCTCCTAAATAGATTAGAGAAGGTAGTGGGTATAAAAGGGACCTGGCTCAGGTCCTATTTAACAGACCGCTATCAGTTTGTAGATTTAAATGGTGACTTGGTGGCTTGGTGCTTGGTCCCCTACTATATTCATTATATATGCTCCTACTCGGGAACTTGATCTGTAAACACGATGTTATATTCCACTGTTAGGCTGATGAAAATGGAATTATGTGTGAATGACATTAGAAACTGAATGCTAAGCAACTTCCTGCTGCTAAATCCAGAAAAAACAGAGGTTCTTTTACTAGGATCTCTGGTAGCCAGAATACTACTTCTGACCTATAAAGCATTAAATGGTCTCGCACCTCAGTACCTTAGTGAGCTGGTGGTACCCTATGTTCCGCCATGCCCACTTCGTTCAAAGAATGCAGGCTGTGTCAGTGCCACATGTAAATAAAGTTACAGCAGGGGGCAAAGCGTTTTCATATAATGCCCCAAAAGTTATGGGATAGCTTACCAGTTTATGTCCGAGAACCCGGCACAGTCTCAATATTTAAGTCTATATTAAAGACCCATTTATTTAGTCAGGCATTTCAGTGTTAGTCCTCTTTAGACCAAGGAGCAGATCGGGGGGACTCATAGATTGTGACGAACGAGCTGTAGGCAAAGAAGAATCCATGATGCAGTAGAAACAGGAGTTTATTTGGGAAGGGGAGAGAGGAAGGCAAACAATCCAAAGGGGTAATCCAAAGAGTAGTCAAATAGCAGAACAAGGTCTTTTTTTTTTTTTTTTTTTTTGTCCCTCGGCTGCTCCCGTTAGGAGTTTGCCACAGCGGATCCGCACAATCGACTTGGCGGGGTTTTACGCTGGATGCCCGTCCTAACGCACCCCTCCCATTTATCCGTGCTTGGGACCGGCAAAATAGCAGAACAAGGTCAATAATCCAAAAGTCATAAATATCCAGAGTATACAAAACGCTTAGCAAGGCCTAGGGCAACAATACTTCGCAAAGAGTCTTTGAAGGCCACCTGCTTATATAGGCGTACCACGCCCAAAATGGCCGCCATCGGGATGACACTAAAATTCGGACGAGGGCGCCCTCTGCAGGCGGTCCTCCAAAGGCATAATCCTTACACATACACCTACAAAGACCTATAAATGGTCTCTCAGTCAAGTTTTCTAGGCATCATTGCAAAAAAAAGGGGCAGGCTGTTCATAGAGATGTGTCCAAGCATATTAATAGACAGGCCAAGCAAAGGAAAAGATGTGGTAGAAAAAAGTGTACAAGCAATAGGGATAACAGCACTCTTGAGAGAATTGTGAAACAAAACCCTTCACAAAAAGTTGTCTGCAGCTGGAGTCAGTGCTTCAAGAACTATAACACATAGAGGTATGCAAGACATGGGTTTCATGGCTTTCAGTATCTATGGGGTATTGTGAAGAGGAAGATGCAATTTGCCAAACCCAGCAATGCAGAAGAGGTACAGGTCACTTTCAGAGCCACCTGGGCTCTCATAACACCTGAGCAGTGCCACAGACTGATTGACTCTATGCCACGCCGTATTGCTGCAGAAAACTGAATTTGTATTTTTCATTAGTTGTCAGTTATAATCATCAAAATTAAAAAAGTGTGTGGGAAATGGTAGCCTAGTGGTAAAGATGTTGGACTAATACCAAGAAGGTTCAATTCCCACCTCCACCGAGCAACCACTGTGGGCCTTTGAGCAAGGCCCTTAACTCACAATTGCTCAGTTGTAAAAAATAAATCGCTCTGGATAAAAGCGTCTGTCAAATGCCTAACTGTGTGTGTGTGGAATGAATGTATACAGTATACAAGTGTCACTACTTGGAATTAGTGAAATAAATCAACTTTCTGCAGATATCCTAATTATATGACCAGCACCTATATGTATGTAGAAGATTCTGTTCACGGATTCTGCAGTAGAAAGTATTTCTCAGAATCGTGCAGGAATATCAGCTTGTTTCTGTTGCATTTGTATTCTGCAGTAGCAGCTACTGCTGCTCTTTGAACACGTCTCTGCATGTAATGCAATGTTTTCTCTGTATGTAGAGCAGAAGATTTGGAACAGGAGGACATAAGTGTTATTTTTCTCCAGGTGAACAAAGCTGATGCATTTTTTTGTTTGCATTTTCCCCAACATTTTCTTGTTTGTATTTTTCAGTTGTCATTTACATATTTTACACTGAATGTAGAATGAAATTGCTCTTGACACAGAGAATAAAATGATAGAAATGCTACTTACTAATTATTAAGTGTTAAACAAACCAATAAAATTTTTTTTACTGTATATAGAAGTCCAGTCTGCTTTATTTCTGCTGCATATTTTTGACAACTGTGATTATTTCCAGCAGCTTCACAGAATCACATCATGAAGAAACAAACTTTTGCTTGTTCATATTTGATTAGATAATATTTGCAAATTAAGAGTCATTAAGGGGCGGCACGGTGGGATAGTAGTTAGCACAATCACCTTACAACAAGAAGGTCCCGGGTTCGATTCCCGGGCCAGGGATTTTTCTGTGTGGAGCTTGCATGTTCTCCCTGCCCTTGCAGTGTTGGTTTATGGTAATGCAGTGTTGTATAGGGTAATGCAGTGTCAGTTTATGGTAATGCAGTGTTTGTGTATGGAAATGCAGTGTTGGTATATGGTAATGCAGTGTTGGTGTGTGGTAAGGCAACAGTGGTGTATGGTAATGCAGTGTTGGTGTATGATAATGCATGCTCTAATAATGGTGTATGATAATGTTGGTGTATGATAATGCAATGCATACTACTGGAGCTTCGAGGATGGACTGGGACTCATTCTGCTCCACTGACCCAAGGCTACTGTTAACATTCATTCAGAAAACATTACAATATGCTATAATTAATAAAAATGTGCAGTATCATCCAGATGAGGAAGGGTTCAGCTCAAGAGTTCTGCCTAATTACATCTCAGGAGGTTTTACTTTGCCACAGTCAGAAATAACAACCACTCACTCACTCACTTACTCACTCACTCACTCACTCACTCACTCACTCACTCACTCACTCACTCACTCACTCACTCACTCATTCCTATTAGAGTATTGGATTTGTTTTTGGTCATGAGTGGAAATACGCTATGTAAACACTGAACAGAAACTTGCCTGGGAATCAAACAATCTAAATTGACTAATGTTCTTCCTGATTATTATCTGTTATTTTTATGGAGATTTAAGAATAAGGGAGATGCAGACATGCAGTAACTACAGGGGAATAAAGTTGATGAGTCACACCATTAAGTTATGGGAAGAGTAGTGGAAGCTAGGCTAAAAAGGTGGCCATCTGTGAGCAACAGTATGGTTTCGTGCAAGGAAGAGTACTACAGCTGCAATCTTTGTTTTAAGGATGTAGATGGAGAAGTATAGAGAAGGCCAGAAAAAGTTGCATTTTGTGTTTGTGGATCTAGAGAAAGCATACGACAGGGTTCCGAGAAAGGAGTTATGGTATTTGTATGAGGAAGTTAGGTGTAGCATAGAAGTATGTGACCGTAGTGCAGGACATGAGGACAGTGTCCCAGCAGTCAGGTATGTGGTAGGAATGTCGGACTGGTTCAAGGTGAAGGTGGAATTGAATCAAGGATCGGCTCTGAGCCCTTTCTTGTTTGTAGTGGTGATGGACAGGTTGACAGATGAGGTCAGACAAGCGTCTCCATGGACGATGATGTTTGCTGATGAAATTCTAGCTTGTGGTGAGAGCAGAGAGCAGGTTGAGAAGAATCTAAAGACGTGGAGGGAAGAAGAATGGAGAGAAGGGGAATAAAAGTCAGTAGGAGTAAGACTGAGTACGTGTGTGAATGAGAGGGAAGGCAATGGTGTGGTGAGGTTGCAGGGAGAAGAGGTAGTGAAGGTGGAGGAGTTTAAGTACCTGGGGTCAACAGTGCAAAATAAATGAGTGTGTTAGAGAAGTGAAGAAAAGTGTTCAGGTGGTAGGAGTGACTTGTGATCGGTGAGTCTGTACATGAGTGAAAAGGTTTAACCTTATTGAGACCTGCAATGTTGTACGGTTTAGAGACAGTGGCGTTGTGAAAAAGACACTAAGAGGAGCTGGAGGTTGAGAATGTTGAGATTTTTATTGGGAGTGACGAGGATGGACAGGATGGGTTAATTAGAGGGATGGCGCACGTAGGATGTTTTGGAGACTAGGTGAGGGAAGCTAGGTTGAGATGGTTTGGACATATGCAGAGGAGGGACATGCAGTAGAAGAATGATGACGATGGAGGTGCCGGGGAAGAGGAAAAGAGGAAGACCAAGTAGAAGGTTTATGAATGTGGTGAGGGAAGATATACAGGTAGTTGGGGTGAAAGAGGCAGATGTAGAGGACAGGGTAGTGTGGAGAAGAGTGATCCGCTGTGGCGACCCCTAACGAGAGCAGCGGAAAGGAGAAGAATACAATTTAATGAGTTTAAAGTTTAATTCCTGATTTAATCATAATCAGTTAATAAACTATTAATAAACCGTTTTAGATTAAATTAATTTTCAGTATTCTAAATGTATTAAGACGTTTGATCTGGTTGACACACACTGATGATATGAGATGATTATGACTGGTTGATCAAGATCCTCCAAGGATACAGAAAGAACAGCTTCTAGTCTTACATACTGGTGGGGACTACCAGTAAGTAAATTTAGTAAAACCTGTTCACTGTATTTACATGCTGACAAGGAGATCAGAAAGGTCAGTTCACACCCATTCATTCACCCATTCATTCACCCGTTCAGTCACTCTGTTACTACCCTGACTTTATTAAAAATGATTGTTAATCATGCTAAAGATATATAGTGTAAATACAATCATAAATTTGATTTAAATTGTGTTTTTTAATAAGTTATTTTATTGTTTATTTATAATTTTAGGCAACCACCATATTCACTCAGTGGTCTACTATGCACCAAGTCATTCCCAGTTTATAGAGTTATATAAAAAATTTTTAAGCAGAACAGATGTTGGACTCTTCTCCTTTTGGCTGCTCTCGTTAGCGGTTGCCAAAGCGGATCGCTCTTCTCTTCTCACTTCTCTCTTGGAACCCTGTTGTACGCTTTCTCCAGATTCACAAACACACAATGCAACTCATTCTGGACTTCTCTATACTTCTCCATCAACATCATCAAAGCAAAGATTACATCTGTAGTAGTCCTCCTTGGCATGAGACCATACTGTTGCTTACAGATGGCTTCCCTCAGCCTAACTTACACTACTCTTTCCCATAACTTCATGGTGTGACTTTATTCCCCGTAGTTACTGCACGCTTGCATATCTCCCTTTTTCTTAAAAATTGGTACCAGAACACTCCATTTCCATTCTTCAGGCATTCTCTCACCTTCCAAAATACTGTTAAACAATGTAGTCTGAAACTCCACTGCCATCTCACTTAAACATCTCCACGCTTCTACTGGAATGTCATCCGGTCCAACCGCCTTTCCATGCTTCATCCTCTTAATAGCTGCTCTCACTTCTGCCTTACAAATCCTATCCATTTCCTGCTCTACCATCTCCACATCATCCAACCTTCTCTCTCTCTCTCATTCTCCTCATTCATCAGCTGTTCAAAACACTACACTCTCCACCACTCCATATGACTCACATAATCTTTCCTTTAACTCCATCTCACAACCTGGTGGCGCATAATCACTGATGATATTTACCAGCATGCCCTCAATTTCCAGCCTCACTTTCATCACCTATCAGACACTCTCTTCACCTCCACCACACTCTCAATGTACTCCTTCTTCACCTACACAATTTCTCTTTCCATCTACACTATGATAAAACAATTTAAATCCACTTCCAATGTTACTGACCTTATTCCCTTTCCACCTGGTCTCCTGAACACACAACCTATCCACCTATCTACGCTCCATCATGTCAGCTAACTCTCTCCCTTTATCAGTCATAGTACCAACATTTAAAGAACCCACCCTAACCTCCATTTTCCTTCACTTTTCCTTCCCCCGGTGTCTCTGTATACATCTTCCTCCTTTCATTCTCCTCCACTGGACAACAGTAGCCCAATTTCCACCGGTACCCTGTTGGCTAACAGTACATGTGACGGTCGTTGTTAACCCGGGCCACAACCGACCATTATGGTCTCCAGCGACCATAGTTAAATGTATTCCTGGAGCCAGAGCACTGGACATGACCAATCTTAAGGCATTAGGCCAGCAGCGGTTTGCTAAGGTAGTGGTACATGCCGGTGACAATGATATTTACCTTCAACCGGTCAGAGATGACTAACGCTAATTTCATAGAGGTGTTAAATCTGGCGAAGGAAATGTCGTAGTTTGCTCTGGTCCCATTCCAATGAGATGGGGCGACGTAGCCTACAGCAGGTTATGGTCGCTAAACCACTAGATGTCCAGGTGGTGCTCCGAGAATAAATTAACTATTTGATAATTGGCGAGTGTTTGACATGGCCTGTTAGGGCGAGGCAGTGTCCATCCCACTCGGGAAGGGGCTGCTGTCTTGTCATGCAACATAGCCCATAGTCTTAGGACAGGCCTAGTTAATCGCTGACTGTCCAGAGGCCAGGCCGTGGAGCAGGTAGTCAGGTTAATCCGACCATATGCTTGCTGCTTAGAGTCGTCATCTAGGACACCTAGAACCTGTTGGTCTCTGTCGATAGAGCACTAATTGTTGGTGATTTTAATATTCATTTCAAAAATACAGGCGACCCACTAAGGACGGCATTTTTATCTATACTCGACTCAGTGGGAGTCAATCAGTGTGTTGTAGGACCCACACATAAAGCAGGTCACACATTAGACTTGATATTGTCCTTTGGTATAAATGTTGAGAATGTAGAGATAACCCCACAGTGTGAAATAGTCTCTGATCACTGTCTCGTTTCGTCCAAAATATCCCTTAGTCAGAATGTACACGTAGCCCCACGTTACTGCATGAAACGGACATTTACACCTACAACTCCCCAAAATTTTATTAACTTTCTCCAAGATTTATCCAATAAGATTGGATCACCGTTGGATCCCATGGAACTCGACCAGGCAACGGATTACCTAGAATTGTGAGAACTATGCCCTCGGAGGACCGCCAGCAGAGGGCGCCCTCGCCCGAGTTCTAGGCTTTCACTTCTGGTGGCGGCCATCTTGGGTGAGGTCCGCCTATATAAGCAGGTGGTTCTCTGAGGGTTGTTGCGAAGTATTGTTGCCCTAGGCCATACCAAGCAATATTATATGTGTTTTGTACTGTTTGACTTTTTGGATATTGACATTTTTCTGGACTCTGATTACTCTTTGGATTTCCCCTTTTTGCTGTTTGCCTTCTACTTCCCTTACCCAAATAAAAGCCTGTTAAATCTACTGCATCATGGATTCGTCCTTGCCTACAGCGAGCTCGTTACAGAATACTTCGCCAAACGTGAATCCGGCAGAGATCAGGACCGTTGAGGATTTGTTAGCAGCGCTGAACTCGCAAGCACAGCTTGTTCATGGACTTCAGGAACAGGTTCGTGCGCTCACTTTTCCTGCATCTGCTCAACCTCAACCTCCCCAAGTCGCCCCCCTCTATGCCTCACCATCCTCCCTACCTAACAAGTTCAGTGGCGATCCCGACCAGTGTCGGGGGTTTATTCATCAATGCAGAATGTATTTTTTCGAGCAGTCGGCTCGTTTTTCTTCTGAAGAGAGAAAATGCGCATTCCTCATCTCTCTGCTCGCCGATCGCGCCCTGGAGTGGGCCACCGCGGTTTGGGAGGTAGACGAAAGCATCCGATCCTCAAGTGAGTGCTTCATTTCTCAGCTGCGAGAGGTCTTTGAGCACCCGGCGGGCGGGCTTGATGTCGCTT
>JAOTRA010000014.1:6223904-6241815 GCA_026260255.1 Pseudolaguvia tuberculata | reverse complement strand
AGGAAGACCAAAGAGGAGGTTTATGGATGTGGTGAGGGAAGATATGCAGGTAGTTGGGGTGAAAGAGGCAGATGTTGCGGACAAGGTAGTGTGGAGAAGAGTGATCCGCTGTGGCGACCTCTAACGGGAGCGGACGAAAGGAGAAGAAAAGTAAACAAAAACACGAAGACACAAAAATGATACACAGTGGCACTATATACAAGAGTTCGAGGATATGTGATCATATCAAGACGTTCCAAAGTTCCAAGATATCATCCCAGACTAGAATCACTCCGTACATTCATTAACCTACGGTATGCGCGTCGCCTTAAAAATTACATGGAGGTGACACTTAAATATTACACGGAGGTGACATGGAGGTGACATGGAGGTGACGCTTCGTCTGCCGATGCTGCATGTGGGGCAAAGCCTCGTCTGCTGACGTCGCGTGAGGGGCGGAGCCCAGCCAGCCACCTTACAAAGTACTTGCGATCAATCAGTCTGGAAAAGGTTATAAAGCTTGGGGACTCCAGTGAACCACAGTGAGAGCCATTATCCACAAATGGCGAAAACATGGAGCAGTGGCCGACCGACCAAAATTACCCTAAGAGCACAGTGACGACTCATCCAAGAGGTCACAAAAGACACTACAACAACACTCAAAGAATTGCAGGCCTCACTTGCCTCAGTTAAATGGATCCATGAATTCAGCTATCTACCAAAAAATCCTGAAGGAGAATGTCTGGCCATCTGTTCATGACCACAAGCTGAAGCGAACTTGGTTTCTGCAGCAGAACAATGATTTAAAACACACCAGCAAGTCCACCTCTGAATGGCTGAAGAAAAATAAAATGAAGACTTTGGAGTGCCCTAGTCAAAGTCCTGACCTGAATTCTATTGAGATGCTGCAGGATGACCTTAAAAAGTTGGTTCGTGCTCTCAAACACTCTAATGTGGCTGAATTACAACAATTCTGCAAGGATGAGTGGACCAAAATTCCTCCACAGACACATTGCAAGTTATCACAAACGCTTGATTGTAGTAGATGCTGCTAAGGCAGCTCAACCAGTTATTAGGTTAAAGGGCAAACACATTCTTACAATGGGCCATGTAGTTTTGGATTTTGTTTTCCCTTAATAATAAAAATTTTCATTTAAAAACTGTTGTGTTTACTCATTTATTTTATCTTTTACTAATATTTATTTGTTTGATCTGAAACATAAAACGTGTGACAAACATGCAAAATATTGAAAATCAGGAAGGGGGCAAACTTTTTTTTACACCACTGTATGTGTGGCCCACTGTATGTGTGGCCCTGTCCAGGGTCACACATACCCGGCCTATCGCCGCATGTGCATGAGGATAGGCTTTAGCAGACCCACAAATTATGGAATAAGCTGGTTTGAAGATGAATAAATAAATGTTATGGTGTAAAGACTGAATGTATGAATTAGCAAGATTTGTGGAAAATGAGTGGAAAAAGTTAAGCACCTGGACATCCTCCTGAGGTTCCGCATGAATAGCTGGGGTGGAAAAGGGTTCCTGGTGATAGGAAAAGGAGTCCAAGTTAGTGCAATGAGAGCTGGATGAAGATACTTGACCGTGAATCTGTTCCTAATTATATCTCAGCTGCACACAACTTTTCAAAAGATCTACATTTCCAGGAGTGGTTGCAGATATTACTTTGATAAATTAATTAAACTTGTTGATTGGATTGAGTTTTGTTACCTATATAAGTCTTAAATATCCGGTAACAAAACTCAATCGACAAGTTTAATTAATTTATCACAGTACTTAATATCACTTTTTTTTATGAAGGCCTACTAAATTCGTTGTTGAAAATGATATAATACACCCATATCATATTGTATTTGAGTTTCCTATAAGGAAACTGAAATTCAGGTAGTTAATTAAATAAGTAAATTAGTAACCATGCTAACCATGTAACAATATACGATTCCATCCAAGAAACAAAGGCCTAGCTCAATTGAATAATTCTGTACTTTGGAAAAAAATCAATCAGTTATTTCTGCATGCCTCCCTGGTAAAATATAGCATTTTCAGAAATGACATTCTAGCACAACTGTATGCTGCATTTGATTCTTAGCAACAGTCAGTCCTATTTTAATAAATAAAAGTAGTAGAAGTGGAGGGCTGTTTGAAGGAATGACCATAAACACAGCGTTGATTGGAAAGCAAAGGGTGAGCATAAAGCTTAAGCAATGAAAATTACACGGAGACTCCTATAAGCTGCCTGATATTTGCAAGCAGATGTTAAGCTGTGGAGAGAATAGAAAAGATGTGGATCCTTATTCAATCAAGTCATGACATGGCATTTCCAAGCAGTCAATGGTTAAATGTTAGAAGTAGGGATTTCACCTATCTATCCTTAGGTGATAATGTACAGATGTATGCACTTAAATTTAAAGCGATAACATAAGGATGTGCAAATTCATGCAATGCCTATAGACAAGCAGTTACTAATCATTTTTACCGAAGGTTTCTTTTGAGATGATTCTAAGCTGAAGCTCTTGAGACAGATGTGACTGGAGTCAGTAGGAGAAGACTGTTTTTGAAGCATCTCTTTCAACTTCTGGGGCATTACATGAGAATACAAAGAAGTCATTTGCTCAAAGCCCGAAAATATTATGTTTGATGGAAAATTATACAGTGGGAAAGTTTCAAAAGACTGCATGTAATGATCTGCAGCAGGTTTCTCATAAAGATTATCGTCGGCATCCTGAAATTGTTCCTTGTCTGTTTTCGGAGGATGATTACATTTTCTGTTCTCACTTCCATTAGTTGTGAAGTCTTTTTTAGGGGCTTCAGGACTATCCATGACTGAAATCAAACTTGTCTGGTAAGCTGGTAGTTTTTCAATTCCAGATAATTCATCTGTGGGCTTGTCATTAAACATTAAATGAAAAGCAGATCCTTGGCTTTGATCTCTGAATCCATATCTTTTTTCTTTTGACCTCTCAGGTTTCAAAGGAACAAATTGTTTTGACCCTGGACCAGAAGAATTACTCTTAACAGAATCACACCCTAAAACTACCTCTTTTTCAGTTCCTTTGATATTACTAGTGGATTTAATTTTATCATCTGTACGTTTCATAGATTCTCTGTACAATTGGCTTCCACTATATTTATCGCACATATGTTCATCTAAGATGGACTGGCGACCCATCCAGGGTGTACCCTCGCCTCTCGCCCTACGTGTGTTGGGATAGGCGCAGCAGACCCGCGTGACCCCGGATTCGGGAATAAGCGGGTAAGAAGATGAATGAATGAATGAATGTTCATCTATTAATGCATTGGGAAAAACAACCTTACGATTTATTTCCTTATCGTCCCAAAAATCTAGTGTAACACTATCTTTTACACAAGTTGTGCCATCAGATCTTATATAAGAACAATTAGTTGATGTTGGATTGTCAGTGTAACCATTTGCATATATAGTGTTGTACAAATAGTTCTCATGTACAGGTCCATTGTTATTCGTGCTCTTGCAATCAGGATAGCTTTCATGGATATATTCATTTTTTGATGCATATGTCCTGGTTCTTTGAGACATTTCTTCGGATGGCGTGGGCTTCCTGGAATGGTTTCTTGTTGGGCCACCATAAGTCAAACAATTTTTTTCACTAATTGCTTGATTGCTTGTTGACTCTATTCTATCAGGCTTCTTGTTATTTTCCACTTTTGAATTGACGGTCAGCTCTGTTTGACAACCATCTTGCTCCTCATTAAAAACAGGTTCCTCAGAAGCCTATATATCAATATAGAGTGAACAGTTTCAGTGGGTTGTGTGTGCTGCTTATAGTGTCTGTCAAATAAGATGTGCTATAAAGTAACAAAAAAAACCTGATACATTTAAATTATACAGTAATGCAATAACCATGTATGTACACTACCACTGCTAGTTTATGTGCTTAAAGGCACCAGGTGTCTTTAAACATAACCTTATTGATTTGTAGCCAGTTGTCAGTAAAATATCTCTTACTAAGTTTTATAGATACTCAAACTTACAGTTTTTTTCTCTGGAGTGCTGCCAGAAGAGGTCACAGACAGGCGTTTCTCTCTATGAACTAGCTTGCTGTTTGGCTCCCTCAGTGCTCTCTTCAATTCATTGATACTTGCCTGATGTTTTTGCAGTACATCTTCAGGTTTATCTAGGTATTGCTACAAACAAACAGTTGACATTGCAAAATTCCTCATTACATTTTGTAAAAAAAATATGTATTTTTAAAAACACAACCATGACATTGTCAATACAAGGAATCCTGTTTTACTATATGTGTAAGTAGTGCTTATTTTTAAAATAGCATTTTCTCTCAGGGTTTAAATAGCTTAAAAGCAGTGTAGCAGGAGTTCTCATATGTCACACAGTTAAGCCTTTAAACAAACAGTTTAATAAATAAAACAATAAATATGCATACACCGCATGCTTTGGTGGGAAATGAATCTCCAGTTTTGCCCAGAACCTGCACTGACAGAAAATCTGTCTTTTATTGTTTCAAAAAATCATTTTAAGACAATAAGTCACTTGTTGGATTTAACAGAAGTATTACCTCCTGTTTAGGACGAGGGGTCAAGTCCTGGTCCGACTGAGCAAGGAGATGAGAGCGTGAGATATGTTGCAAGGTAAGGCACAGCAATGTAGATGTAGAGGAAAATCAGTTTTAGGATTGAAGACAAGTAGAAAAAGCATGAATGAATTTACAGGAAAGACATGAAGCCAAACAAAGAACAAGTCTTATCAACTGAAGTTAGCCATGGATACAATGTGTCTTTATATAACATACACACACACGCGAACACACACACACACACACACACACATATATACTTAGAAATCATGGAGGGATCTAGAATTTTCAGCATAGGTGCAATTCGACTATGAGAGGCAAAATAAATAAACATTCAGAAATCACAATGAATGATTTTTTAAATAGGTAATTTAAGTATTTGAACACTTGAGTCAAAAAATGTATATTTAGTACAGAAGCCTGTTACAGAGGTCAAACGATTCCTGTAGTTCTTCGCCAGGTTTGCACATACTGCAGGAGGGATTTTGGCCCACTCGTCCAAACAGATCCTCTCTAGATTTGTCAGGTTTCTGAGCTGTAGCTGAGCAACACAAAATTCAGCTCCCTCCAAAGATTTTCTATTGGATTTAGGTTTGGAGATAGGCTCTGCCACTCCAGAACCTTGAAATGCTTTGTACAGAGCCACTCCATAAGTTTTATTGGTTGTGTGCTTTGGGTCATTGTTATGTTGGAAGACCCATCTCTATAATGCTCTGACTGAGGAAAGGAGGTTTTTAGCCCAATATCTCACAATACATGAACCCGTTCATCCTCTCCTTAATACAGTACAGTCGTGCTGTCCCCTCTGCAGAAAAACACCCAGAGCTTGATGCTTCCAGCCCCATGCTTCACTATAGGTATGGTATTATTGGGATGATACTCATCATTCTTCTTCCTCCAAACTAATTTTTAGATCCTCTCTCACAGTGGAAATGCACCTAAATTCTAGAACCCTCCATGATTTCTAAGTAAGTAAGATCTTGCAAAATCACAGGGTGATAAAATACTTCACTATATAATATATATATTTTTTACTGGCAAGAAACGTGAGTACACCACTAAGAGGAAATGTTCAAATGTCCAAATTGTCAGAATGGCCACATTATTTTCCAGCACTGCCTTAACTCTCTTGGACATGGAGTTCAACAGATTGATGCTGGAATCCTGTTCCACTCCTCCATGACAACATCACAGAGCTAGTGAATTTTGAAGACCTTGCTTTTCTACACTTTTCTTTTGAGGGTGTCTCACAGATGCTCAATACGATTTAGGTCTGGAGACATGTTTGGCCAGTCCATCACTTTTCCCTAAGCTTCCTTAGCAAGGCAGTGGTCGTCTTGAAGGTGTGTTTGGGTTCATTATTATGTTGGGATACTGCCCTCGGCCCAATGTCCTTAGGGAGAGTATCATGCTATGCTTCAGTATGTCACAAATATTGGCATTCATAGTTCCCTCAATAAAGTGTAGCTTCCCAGTGCTGGCATCACTCAGCCAAGACACACTTGAGTTTGTACTCCTCACCTGGTTTCTGCTACAAACATGCTTGACCCTCAACAAATAAGTTTATCTTGGTCTTATAAGCCCAAAGGATATTGTTCTAGTAATCCTTGCCCTTAGCCTTAACAGTTTGCGGGCCTTCTTGTAAATCATGTTTAGAAAAGGCGTCCTTCTTTAGACAAAATCCATGCAGACCAATTTGATGCAATGTGCACCGTATGCTCTAATCACTGACAGACTGACCCAGCACACTTTCAATCTGGAATGAAAGCTGGAAACACTCTTGCCGCCAAGCTTCTCGCGCTACGCACCTAAGCCGATTCAGCAGCTGATTAAATAGCAGCGGCAGTTTTTTATGCTTTTGTTGGCCCATTGGTCTGCCGGGATCTGCGCCCTCGCCTGATTACTGATCAAGTGCTTCCTGTCTGCAGTAATTTTGCATGGGCTTCCTATATAATGAGGAGACTTGCTGAAGAGCATTGCGATGTATTGTTGCCCTAGGCCTATAGCAAGCGTTTGTAACTATGTATTTTTGGATTCACTATTAGATTTATGACTTTTTGGATTTTAACCTGGTTACACTCTTGGATTGTCCCTGGATATTGTTTGCACCGATTCTTCCCTTGTTACCCTGCCTTAATAAAAGTTTCTGACTACAGCAAAATGTATCCGGCTGATGCTTAAACGCTCGCGACACCCATGTCGTCACATTTGTATACTCATGACTTGGTCTGTTCTCATTATGGATTATTCTTAATTTTTCTTGTCCTGTATTTCAGTTTATTTTCCACACCCTTGTTTTTGCATCTGTTTTTGTGTTTTCACATACAAATATATAATTAAATATTTACAAGAAATGTAAGGGGTGTACTCACTACTGTGTATATAAAGGTTTAACAAGATAGAATATTGATGCCTTGACTGGTGGGGAATTTTTAGCAAAAGCACTAAATTAATGTTTTAAACATCAGTGGCATTTTACTAAATTACTTCACTTGTAAAATGGTCATCTACAGTTCAATAATAACTTGTATCTTGTAACAGTTTAAATTGTATCGACAAAATCGTATTACAAAATTCAGCACAAATGGGTTTGTTCGTAAATTATGCAATAAGATAAAACTTATTAAATGACAATGAAAACATGATTTCCAATTTTACTGTAAAGACAAAAGAGTGTGGATTATAGCTAATGTTTCGATATACACTTTCTAATTAGTTTGACTAATTCATTCTCTTCAAATGGTATTCTGAAGAAAAAAATAATCCACTGTGCTATGTAACTTAACTTCTTAATTACATATGGTAGCACTTGGCATTGTTCCCCAGAGAACAATTGTGTTGAGTGATGACACTAGGGATCTTGATTTAGAAGCTCAAATGTACCTCTGAAAATTTAAAATGGCCAATGAAAATTTCATAATCACCTCGAAGTAGGGAATAAGCGGATATGAAGATGAATGAATGAATTAAGTCATATCTGAACTACCAGGTAAAAATTGACTGTTCACAAATATGCTCACGATTCTGATCTGAAGAGGTGAGTTACAATGCAATGGCATGCGGGACACAACATTCATAAGGGAACCAAGACATTCCCTATCTGCTGTTCACAACTACATTCTACACAGGACCTGATCATGCTCCTGCTGCTCCAGTGACCTACGGCGGAGGCAATTGCTAAATTACTCTTCATTCTTTTTTTCTAATTCTTTACTGCTGTACTGCGAAGAATTCTGCTGCTGTGTGCTGCACTCAAAAATCGCTTATTCGGCTCAGAAATATTTGCGAGTGTAATTTTGCCTTTGGAGGACCACCTGCAGAGGGTGCCCTCGCCCGAGTACTAGAAACTTTGCTTCCTGTTAAAGCGCTCTTTTTGAGCAGGCATTTTCTTCGGAGAGCAAGAAATGCGCCTTACTTACTTATTTCCTTGCTTTCAGACCGCGCTTTGGAGTGGGCAACAGCTGTGTGGGAATCAGATGAGCGCATACGCACATCATTGGAATACTACATTTCCCAGCTGCGGGAGGTCTGGATGTAGCTACCCGTTTGATCAATCAGCTGCAGATTATGCGATTGCTTTTCGTAAGCTAGGAGCACAAAGCGGGATGAATGATGTGGCATTAAAAGTACTTTTCAAGGAAGGGCTGAGAGCAGAGCTACAAGCCGAGTTGGTGTGTCGTGGCGAGAGTGACTCTTACACAGAGTTTATCCAGCGCGCAATACGGGTAGACAATCTTTTTTCACCCCGTCACCGTGCACTCATCACGTGGGCCGACTCTTCCTGAAGATCAAGTTGACAGCGAACCGATGCAGGTTGGTGCATACAGACTCGGTGGCACGGAATAGCAGCAGTGCGGACAACTGGGGCTCTGTATGTACTGCGGTCAGTCGGGTCATCTACGCCCTCAGTGCCCAGCGTTAGCCCACAAAGTCAAGCCTCAAGCAAGTTCGCCCATTCCAGCTGTCCATACGAGCAGTAATTTCTCTGTGAAGGTACATTTACAGGATGGAGATTAAACTTGGTGGATGCTTGTCTGGCGAGAGAGCTACTCTTACCTATTGAGCCATGTAGTCCTCCTCTTCATATAACTGCCATTGATGGGCGCGAAATCGGCTCAGCCATTACCGAAAGGACTAAACCCCTCCGTGTTGTTGTGAACAATGTCCAAGAAATGTTTGTTTTTTAATCTCACTTATGCTCCTCAAACCCCTCATTCTGGGTCATCCGTGGCTGGTTAAACATGACCCAGTCATTTCATGGAAACAAGGAAGGATTGTGCAATGGTCGCCAGGATGCAGGCAGTACTGTTTATTTAAAGCTTCTCAAGAGAGCCCAGTTCCCTGCCTTAGTGTGTCTTTGGTCCCTGCCAGCGTCCCTGCTTGCTATCACGACTTGGCAGAAGTCTTTAGCAAAGACAAAGCTGCTGAACTACCGCCGCATCGAGCAATAGACTGCAGCATTGAATTGTTTGAACACTCAACCCCTAAAAGCCTAAAAGCCGTATCTACCCTCTGTCCAGACCAGAGATGGAGACTTTGGACAAATATGTTGAGGAGGCGCTTGCAGCAGGGCACATCAGGCCATCCACATCCCCTGCGGGTGCAGGGTTTTTCTTTATCACCAAAAAAGATGGAAGCTTGGGCCCATGCATTGACTACCGGGGCCTCAACAACATAACTGTGAAAAACCATTACCCCTTACCACTAGTGTCGTCGGCCCTGGAACAGTTGAAAGATGCTAAAATATTCACCAAGTTGGATTTGCACAGTGCTTACAATTTGGTGCGTATAAGAAAAGGAGATGAATGGAAGACTGCATTCGTTACCCCTAAAGGTCATTACGAATACTTACTTATGCCATATGGGCTTTGCAATGCGCCAGCAGTCTTCTGATCTTTTATAGATGATGTTCTCCGTGAGTTCTTGAATGTTTGCGTTATAGTGTACATTGATGATATTCTAATCTACTCTCAGGATGAGGAGGCACGTTAGAGCAGTCCTACGCCGCCTGTTGGAGAACAAGATATTCGTGAAGGCCGAAAAGTGTGACTTCCACTCCTCAGAAGTGCAATTTTTGGGCTATATTGTTAACACCACCGGCATCGCAATGGAGCCTGGTTGTTCGCGAGCCGTACGAAATTGGCCCACACCGAGATCACTTAAGGAGTTGCAATGGTTCTTGGGTTTTGCCAACTTCTACCGGCGTTTCATACAAAACTTCAGCCACACAGCGGCCCCGCTGACCTCCATTCTCAAAGGTAAACCCTCACAGCTATCATGGAAAGAAGCCACCTCTAAGGCATTTGAACTGCTCAGACTCAAATTCACCACTGCGCCTATGCTCCAGCACCCAGATCCCTCTCTTCCATTCGTGGTTGAGGTTGATGCCAGTTATCGGGGGGTGGAAGCGGTGCTGTCCCAAAGACGTGGGTCTCCTCCTAAGCTTCATCCGTGCGCGTATTTTTCACGCAAACTGACTCCAGCAGAGAGTAACTACGACGTGGGCAATAAAGAGCTGCTAGCGATTAAAGAAGCGCTACTGTAGTATGGCGGCACTGGTTGGAGGGCAGTGTGCACCCGTTCACGGTGCTCACAGACCATAAGAATCTAGAGTATGTTAAGGGGGCTCATCGGCTGAACGCACGCCAAGCCCGCTGGGCATTTTTTTTTTACCCGTTTTAACTTTGTTGTTACTTACAGGTTCAAAGAATGGAAAGGCGGACGCCCTCTCTCGACGTTACGACTTGGCGGACCAAGAGGACGGCTCGAAAACGAGCCTCAATCCCAGTATGGTGGTGGCCCCGGTATTGTGGGATTTGGCAGAAGAGATTCGCAAAGCCAGCGAGCGCCAATCCACGCCGCGGGGCGCACAGCCTGTTAAGACTTTTGTGCACCCTGAATTTCGCCAGTGGTTGATGACATGGGCTCACACTTCTTTGAGTGCAGGACACGCCGGTGAGCGAAGGACCCTCTATCTACTTACAGCGCAGTAATGGTGGCCACGCATGACGGATGAGGTGCGCACATATGTTAGATTGTGCGCGGTGTGTGCCCAAGCCAAGACGCCGCGGCACCTGCCAGAAGGGTTGTTGCCTTGCCTGTTCCCCAGCAGCCTTGGTCCCACATTGCGCTGGACTTCGTCACGGACCTACCACCCTCCGACGGCCATACTACAATAATGACTGTGATTGAATCATCCCACATGCCGTCTGTAGAGGACTGGTACCAGCGCAGCGCGCGGACTTGGGAAGGAGCCCACGTTAGATTAGAAAGGGCTATCCGGGCTCAGATGCGATTCGCCGATAAGCGTCGGAGGCCGGCACCTACATTTCAGCCTGGGCAAAGAGTCTGGTTGTCTACTCAGCAAACTCCCCTGTAGAAAACTTATCCCGAAATACATCGGGCCCTTCAAGATAGTACAACGAGTCAACAAGGTATCCTTCAAACTGCAGTTACCTGGTCATATGCGTATTTACCCAACCTTCCATGTTTCTCTCTTGAAACCGTATGTGCCGTCAGGTGACCCGGGGAACCTCAACTGGAGCCGCCAGCACCCATTGAGTTAGAGGATGGGTTGGCATACACAGTGCGGGAGATCCTTAGCTCAAGAAGGAGGCGAGGTGGGCTGCAGTATCTGGTAGACTGGGAAGGTTATGGCCCAGAAGAACAATATTGGAGGGTACTATAAGGATTATGCCTTCGGAGGACCACCTGCAGAGGGCGCCCTCGCCCGAGTACTAGAAACTCTGCTTCCTGTTCAGCAATTGGGCGTGGCCCATCTATATAAGCAGGTGGAACTCTGAAGTGTGTGTGAAGTATTGTTGCCCTAGGCCTTACTGAGTGTACTCTCTAGCTTCATGTTTTGGATTACTCTTTGGATTTTGACTTCTGCTATTCGATTTGGATTTGTTTGCCTTCCCTATCCCTTTCCCAATAAAGCCACAATTGAACTCTGCAATATGGATTCTGCTAATCTGTCTGCTACCAGCTCATTACAGCGAGCATTCTATTTATATATAGTAGTTTAGGTATGACTGATTTTATACAAATTATACTTTGTAATTATAACTTAATTGGCCTATTCAAATATTCAGAGGTACATTGGACTGCCATAAGGTGTCATTCACTTTGACATTGTGATGAAACGTTTACCTTTTTGCTTTGCAAAACTTACAACATTATAATACCAAAATACAGACTGTTCTGAATGCATACATTTGTGTGAAAAAGTGTTATCACACTTAAATGTTTCAGATCATTAAACAAATATCAATATTAGTCAAAGATAACATGAGTAAACACAAAACACAGTTTTTAAATAAAGGTTTTTATTATTAAAAGGTGGAGGTAAGGGTGGAGAAGAATGATCCGCTCTGGCGACCCCTAACGGGAGCAGCCGAAAGGAGAAGAAGAAGATTATTAAAGGAAAACAAAATCTAAAACTACAGGGCCCTGTGTGAGAAAGTGTTTGCTCCCCTGTTAAAACATAACTTAACTGTGGTTTATCACACATGAGTTCAATTTCTCTAGCCACACTCAGGCCTGCCAAACCTGTTTGCAATCATGAAATCACTTCAATAGGACCTGCCTAAGGGAAGTAGACCGAAAGATCCTCAAAAGCTAGACATCATGCCGAGATCCAAAGAAATTCAGAAACAAATGATAAAGTAGTTGAGATCTATCCATTATTCACAAATGGGAAATACATGGAACAGTGGAGAACCTTCCCAGGAGTGGCCGGCCGACCAAATTTACCCCAAGAGCACAGGTACGACTCATCCAAGGGATCACAAAAGACCCCACAACAACATCCAAAGAATTGTAGGCCTCACTTAGCTCAGTTCAGATCAATAGTCATGACTCCACCATAAGAAAGAGACTGGGCAAAAATGATCTGCATGGCAGAGTTACGAAAACCACTGCTGAGCACAAAGAACATAAAGGCTGGTCTCAGTTTTACCAGACAACATCTTGATGATCCCCAAGACCTTTGGAAAAATACTCTGTGGACTGTGGACTGACGAGACAAAAGTTGAACTTTTTGGAACGTGTGCGTCACATTACATCTGGCGTAAAAGTAACACCGCATTTCAGAAAAAGAACAGTGGGAATATGGTGGTGGTAGTGTGATGGTCTGGTGTATGAATTCTGCTGTCTACCAAAAAATCCTGAACGAGAATGTCCGGCCATCTGTTCGTGACCTCAAGCTGAAGCGAACTTGGGTTCTGCAGCAGGACAATGATCCAAAACACACCAGCAAGTCCACCTCTGAATGGCTTTAGAAATACAAAATGAAGACTTTGGGGTGGCCTAGTCAAAGTCCTGACTTGAATCTTATCGAGATGTTGTGGCATGACCTTAAAAAGGCAGTTAATGCTGGAAAACCCTCCAATGTGGCTGAATTACAACACTTCTGCAAAGGTGAGTGGACCGAAATTCATCCACAGCGCTGTAACAGACTCATTGCAAGTTATCACAAATGCTTGATTGCAGTAGTTGCTGTTAATGGTGGCCCAACCCGTTATTAGGTTAAGGGGGCAAACACTTTCTCACACAGGGCCATGTAGTTTTGGATTTTGTTTTCCCTTAATAATAAAAACCTTCATTTAAAAACTTGTTTACTCATGTTATCTTTGATTAATATTTAAATTTGTTCGATGATCTGAAACATTAAAGTGTGACAAACATGCACAAAAAGATTGGAAATAAGGAAAGGGGGGGCAACACTTTTTTACACCACTGTATGTATGAAAATCTTTGCTAAATAACTGCAAGTTTTTCATTCTGCATTTTTTTTCTGTACTGGTTTGATCAATGTTAACAAACAAGGAAGGACAAACAAATGGTGGGCACCATAAAATACCTCAGCGTTAGAGTCTAGAGGAGAGCCTGGCTCCTCTCCCTGCCAACAAAAAAGAGGAAAAAGCAATTAGTAGAAAGCGGATCTTATGAGGTAAGTATACTGTCAGACTGGTTATAGGCACAGCTAAATCATATTCACAAACCGAGAAAAGTTAAAGTTGCTGAGAACAGGGAAAAGAGTATGGTGAAGTGGCAGAAGATGGGTAGTAAACTAAATATAACAGGGAAAAGGCTAAGGGGCAGAACATTTTAATTAAAAGATAAGGCAAGACCAAAGATGAGTTATTATAGTTAGTCCAGTGGTAATGTAGTATCAGTTTCACTGCTGAGTATTGTAGTCAACTACATGTCAAACTAATCTTACTTTGACATTAATTTGATATATAAATTTAATTTAATGATATATAAATATACTTATATATAACATTACTATACCATGGCCTTTAATGGAGTCATGTCCCACTCTGGTTTCTTATCTATAATTTGCTTCTGCGGCTGGTCTTGTTCCTGACAAAACTCTAGAAAGTTCTGATCAAGATCCTCTCTGGAGAGGCTGTGTGCAGTGTGCTGGGAAAGTCTGTCCATTGTATCACCCAGGGCAGATGCTGGCGGCAACAAACAACCAAAAATTGTCATAAACAGCCATGCATGTCATTTTTGTTCCAACATTAATATCTTTGACAGGAAGAGTTATACAAAATCCGCTGCATCATGGATGTGCAAGCTGAGCTTCAGTTCAGCAGTATCCTATAAAGCAGAATAATAATTTGTCCAATAATAATAATTTGTTTAGTAAAACACTTCAAATATTGTTAGTTATTTAAGTACAAGAATATCAAAAAAAGCAAAAGGATTTTAACCATTGTAAATGTGTTTTAAAGGGTCATTTATTTCACCTCTGGAAAGTAACTGCATCAACGTTTATGTAATAGCAGTAATTCTCAAGTATTTGAGCTTAATGCTTATTTGTTTGTATAAGATTGTTATGCGTTGTCAGGTGTAAATATTTATTCAGCAGCTAATCTATATTTTAATGACAATTATAATAAAGACACAGAAACCCTAAGTGTTTTAATAAAGCTGTGCTCATATATGGAAATAAGTTGTCTCATTTGCTACTGCTTTAGATAGTTATATATAACCTGAATTTTGTTTCAAAACTAAAAATGCTATGCACTAAAATTTTTTACTGAGTTAATTGCTGAAAAATGCCTAAGAAGCAAAACATTTAGAAAATATTCAGATCGAAGAACATTTAGCAATTAAGTAATTTATATCAGGTCTGTAACAGAAGTAAAGATGGGCAGAGGCTGTTATAAGAAATCTGTGTGTAAGGGACACACAGATTTTTTGTTATACAAAAAGCAAGCCATAAGGCAAGAATGGGGTGGGATTTAAACTCAAAAACTCAAGGAACTTTGATGCCCAAACACCTTCAAAAGGTTTCACCATTGAAATTCTGATTTGATACTGTGTACAATCATGTATGTGACAAATAAATGTGTCCTAACGATTTTGAGACCTGTAGCAGACATCAAATTTTAAATTAATTTTGTGCATAATGATGTGTACTAGGTATTAAAGAAAGAGGAGTCTCTTTTAAATGTCTCTTGAAGATAATCAGTGACAAGCAACAGTGTTTTAAATCTGAAATCTGCAGCTACTGGGAGCCAGTGGTGTGTGTAAACTTTGCTAGGTTGAAAACAATGTGCATCTGCATTCTGAATCATCCGCAATGTACAAATTGCACTCAGAGGTAAATCTGTCAGAAAGGAGTTACAGTAGTCTAGTTTAGAAACTAGACACTGCACATGCAGGGGCCTGAGTATCTATAAATGGCCAAATCTTTCTAATGTCAAGGAGGATCATGCAATTTTAACATCATGTAAAAAAAAAAATAACTTATTGTCCATAGTAACCCACGAGTGGGGATAAAAAGTATTTAGTTTTGTAAGGATTGAGTTTCATTTGGTGAGATCATCTACCAGGCAAGCTGAGATCCTGGCAGAAGCTGTAGTACTCATGGGAGGAAATAACTAATTAACTTCACAACTGTAATGCTGTTCAACAATTACAGAGACACTAGAGAGTTGAAGGAAATTGCTGAAACAGCTTTAACTCTTCTGGGAAGGCAGTCTACAAGGTTTAGGAATGTATTTAGTGGAATGTTTCACCATTCTTTTAGAAGTGCATTTGTGAGGTCACACACTGATGTTGGACGAGAAGTCCTGGCTCTCTGTCTCTGCTTTAATTCATCCCAAAGGTGTTCTATCTGGTTGAGGTTGTGACGAACTGGCAGTAGGCAAGGAAGAATCCATTGATGCAGTAATATCAGTTGTTTATTTGGGAAGGGTAAAGGGAAGGCAAACAATCCAAACAGGGTAATCCAAAGAGTAGTCGAATAAACAGGCAAGGTCAAATATCTCAAAGTCATAAAGTTCATAGAATCAAAACGCTTAGCAAGGCCTAGGGCAACAATACTTCGCGAAGACCTATTGGAGGCCACCTGTTTATATAGACGGACCCCGCCCAAAATGGCCGCCACCATGAAACGAACACTAAAATTCGGGCGAGGGCGCCCTCTGCAGGCGGTCCTCCAAAGGCACATTTCTTACAGAGGTCAGGACACCAGACTGTTTCATCCATGTCTTTATGAACCTGCTTTGTGCACTGGTGCTGTAACAGATGCAATTCCCCAATTGCCAAACAAGGCGGCATATTTAAGCTCAATGTTCAATGTATCTGAATCTAATTAATCGACCTTCTGCCTGTTTTCCTGTTTAAGATTTCTGCCTACCGTTTTGTATTTGTCTGCCTTTACTATCTGCATTCCTGTGTACAGGCCTTTGCCTGCCTGAGAACTGTGATTAAACTACGTATCTGCAAAGCTATTAAGGAATGTTCCAGCATTATGGATCTGGCTACTAAGAGTACATTACAGGTGCATAGACATATTGGAAGAGGAGAGGATCAGCTCCAAAATGTTACCACAAAGTTAGGAGCATGGAATTGTTCAAAATTTAAGTTGAAGCATTCAGAGTTCCTTTCACTGAAACTAAGGGGCCAAGCCTGAAAAACAACCCCGTTCCGTAATCATGCCAGAGGAGTGCCTTCTGGTGTCCTAAGGTCTGACCCTGGCCCAGTTCATGTGCAAAACATGAACACAAAAACATGAGTCTCTGTCCGCGTGCGTTTGTTCCGGACATCATGTCTTGTTCACGTTTCCTCCTGTCTGTTTTATTCTGGGATTTATTATGTGCTTCATTGTTTATAGATCACATCTTGTACATTAAATTTGCATTTAAAACTGACAGTCCTGTGTATGGGTTGGAGTTATTCATGTCTGACCTCAATCTCCTGCGTGACATTACCTTGGAACAGTGATCACCTCAGTAACCCCCACAACATGGACAGTAAAATCCCCCCAGCTGGCACTGGCCTCTAGAGCAGTGGAGTCACATTCTCCGGAGTGAGGAATCACACTCTTCCGTCTGACAATCTTGGTTTTGCGGTTGCCAACAGAACTCTACTTGTGTGTATGCATTGTGCCAAGTTCAAAGTTTTGTGAAGGTGGGGATATTGTGTGTGATTTTAAAGCCAGACCTTAGTGTTTGACCTCACAAATGAGCTTATGGAAGAATGGGCAAAAATTCCCAGAATACACTCCCAAACCTTGTAAACAGCCTTCCCAAAAGAGTTGAATCTGTCATAGCTCCAAAGGGTGGACCGACATCATATTGAACCCTATGGTTTAGGGGAGCAAATATTTTTGGCCATATAGTGTTTATTATGGTTTATACAACTGAGCAATTGGGAGTTAAGGATCTTGCCCAGGGGCCCAGCAGTGGCAGCTTGGAGGTACTGAGAATTGAACTTTGAATTAGCGGTCCAATGCCTTAACCATTAAACCTGACTTAAATAGAATTTGTATTTGAAATAACTTTTCCAAATGAGATTTATGTTAATTGCTTAAGCATTCACATCATTTCAAATTTAAAGAAGCAAGTAAATATTAATTTGCTTTGTTTTATGTCTTATTCCTACTTGTGGGGAAAAAAAACAAACGCAAACACTTTCTATAATATATGATAACATAATATATTAAACATTGTTACTTCAGAATAAATGTTCAAATTAGTCTAGTTTCTCAAATATGTAAAGTAATGTAATAGTACAAAAATGTGATCCAGCTTAAGTGAAGTGATTTTTTTTTTTTGAGTAAGTTGTAATAAAATCTATTTACCCCATCATTGTTCACCACTTGTATGATGTTTTTATGTTGCTAATCTGTGCCCTACATAGAATGTCTGTAATATTCATTCATTCATCTTCTTACCCACTTATTCCCGAATTCAGTGTCACGGGGGTCTGCTGTGCCTATCCCAGCACACATAGGGCAGGAGGCAGGGGTACACCCTGGACAGGTCGCCAGTCCATCACAGGGCAACACATAGACAAACAACCATTCACACACACATTCA
>JAOTRA010000014.1:6160542-6192686 GCA_026260255.1 Pseudolaguvia tuberculata | reverse complement strand
GGCCTCGGGGAAATCAGCAAGGGCCAAAGGGACCCGAGGGGACTCAGCAAGGGCCAAAGGGACCCGAGGGGACTCAGCAAGGGCCAAAGGGACCCGAGGGGACTCAGTAAGAACCAAAGGGACCCGATGGGGATCCGAAGGGGACACAGAGGGGACCGAAGGGGATTCTGGAAGAATGGTGAGGAACCCTGGGGGGACAGAGAGAGACACAACAGGAGGCACAAAAGACACAGTCAAAAGTTCGTGAGATGAAGACACTGGCGAAGACACTGGCGAAGACACAGAGGGCTCAGATGCAGACGCTGAGGGCACTGGCGAAGACACAAAGGGCTCAGGCGAAGACACAGAGGGCTCAGGCGCAGATGCTGAGGGCTCAGATGCAGACGCTGAGGGCTCAGATGCAGGCGCTGAGGGCTCAGATGCAGGCGATGAGGGCTCAGATGCAGGCGCTGAGGGCTCAGATGCAGGCGCCGAGGGCTCAGATGCAGACGCTGAGGGCTCAGGAGGTCCGGAAAAGCTTTCGGTAATCTAGTGCAAAAAGTGGGTAATATCCACGGGTTGTAGCCTGGAAAATTCCCAGACTGCCGCTATTGCCAGTAGAGCCTCATCGCCCAACAAGAGCATAAAAAACTCGCATTTAGCCCTTTCCGTTGGGAAGAATCGAGCACATGAAAAATAACGGTGGCACTGGGCAATAAACGACAGACAACATTCCGGATTGCCGTTAAACCTATTAGGGGTCTTTCGGTGCTTACCCGTAGGTGCTAGCGCTCGTGCCAGAAGATCACCCTGTCCGATCAGCGATTGAACCGCTAGAGTGTGTAGCCGGACAGCGGTGACAAGCCGGTTAGCATCACTAGCATCAAATGCTAGCGCTAGCGGGGCTAAACGCGCAGACAAAAAGTCGTCACTAAACAGCTTGAGAAAAAAGTTCAAAACGGTATTCCTTCCCGCTGGATCCTTAGCTGGTGGGTTATTCTGTAACGAAGCGAGTCCAGAAAAGAGAGCAGGATCCATCTTGCGGTGAAAGTGAACGTTTTATTTACACTGGTGAGAGTGCAGATGACTATATACAACGTGACAAAGAAGCGAACACGGAAACAAAACAAAACGTAGAGCACACACTGTAGCACAAAACACAAAACAAGAACAGATATATATTTACACGAAACACTTTCAAGGTTTCAAAGTCCAAGAGAAACATAAACGCACGCAAAATTGAAAACTCCGTTTATCTCCAATAACCCACACCTGCGCTTGCTGGCACGTGACCTTAAATAATACGTCATCGCCCTGACAACGTAGTTTCCAGGACGACAACGCCAAACATGTTCATGAGGAAATGACAGCCAGCGCAGCCTGTGGGCGGAGTCCTGCCCGCTGATGTCACATGAAGGGCGGGACCCCGTTCGTAGCCTTACAACAGGATCCAAAATGCAGGTGTGAAAACCTTGTTGCATATTTCCCCAAAAGACTAATGGCTGTATTAGATCAAAAAGTTGCTTCTACTAAATACTAAGCACTGAATACTTGGGACCATGGGATATTTTTTAAGATTATTATTTTTTAATAAATTATCAAAAATGCTATGTGTACATTAATAAGGAAAAAATTAACTTAAATGATTTTAGCAAATGGCTTAAGGGGGTCTGAATACTTTCTGTACCCACTGTATAACATATTATTTTGAGACCTAAATGTATTCAATAGGTTACTACTAAAATTTAGGATTTTATGGATGTAATATTTTAGCTGTTATTCTGTTATAGGATCATGGTAAGAGTACCCTACAGGAAGCACCATTCACAGTGACAGAAAGAATATCTCCTGTAAGTATAATTGTATAGATAGTTCTGTGTTCATACAACAAGCTTACCGTAGTAGTACACCCACATTTTTACCCAAACTTTTGCTACAAAAGATTAAATCTTTAAAGCTGAAAAGATTAAACCACACAGTGTGTGTAACAATATGCTCAAATGACTCATGTTGCAGCATGGAAAGTGTCTGCTTTCCAATCATTCTTTTTAACACACACTCTTGGTATTGGATAGCTCTCAGCATGCATGCATTTTCTTTGTGGATCTGATACTAAAATGGCATGTGACAATTTCAACCAATGATAAATGTTTCCCCTGTAGATGCCACTATTGCACATCTTTATAATGCAATTATATAGATGATCATTCATTGATTCATTCATCTTCTTACCCGCTTATTCCTTAATTCGGGGTCAAGGGGGTCTGCTGGCACCTATCCAAGCACACAAAGTGTGAGAGGTACACTCTGGATAGGTCACCAGTCCATCTTAGGGTCACACTTGGACAAACAACCACACACACATTCACTCCTATGGACAATTTAGTATCACCAATTGACCTAATCTGCATGTTTGGACTGTGGGAGGAAACTGGAGTACCCGGAGGAAACCCACACAGAAAGATGGGTTCTCCTGGGAATCTGCTTGTTGTTAGGCGACAACGTGCTATCCAGTACATCACCGCGCCGCCCCTAATGAACATTCATGAACTAATACCTTTCTACAGCATAAATTACTGAAATACTTAAAAATAATAAAAGCAAAATAAACAATATAAATGAAAGCAAATACAACTTTTTCTGAGACAGCTACATTGCCACCAAAATGACAAAAAATCTTCTGATCAGAATTTAGAAAATCCGGTAATTTTCCTATAATCTGTCATTACAAATACTTTTTTATACCTTTGTGACAATAAGTATTTTAATTTTGTTTAACTCTACGTTTTGCTTGACTAATTCTCTTAGATGTTGAGTTATCTATTTTACAATATTCTGTCTTTGTTTAAGAATTGTTCTCAATTATCATCAATTTCTGAGCTGGACAATTGAGGAAAGACGTTTTGTATAGAAGAGTCCGAAAGAGTCTGTTCTTGAATATGAGAATGGGTGTGAAGGTTCTACTCTGTCAGCTGAAAGATCAGCCATGCTTTGTTCATGCTGGTCTGCGCAGCTTTCTGCAAGTAACGCAATTGTTGATGTACATGGCCACTTTCTTGCTTGCACACAAAATCCAGAATCTACTGGCTCTGAGTTTATTCAGTGTTTGACCTCGACCTTGATGTTGAGTTTTCTTGTGACAATGGTCAAGCATTAGTTTCCAATTCAAATTCTGCATCAGTCTTTCTTAACAGTCATTCAACCCTGAACAATTCATCCTAGATGATAGGATCAAGTTGGTATAACTTCTTATTCTTTGGTAGCTTAGCTGGGTTTTGAGTGAGCCATTTGAATTCTTCATTGAAGGCTTCCCTTTGTGCTGCCTTAATGAGCACATGAGCTGCTTACTCTTTCTCATCTACACTGATAAACATTGACCTATCTCTGCTAACCAATCTTGATTCTGTCACGCCGTCCTTGGCTTTTTAAAAATCTCAGCCACACTCTTATGCCATGCCCAGGAGCAAGTGTGGGCTGGTGTATTTGTGTTTAAAGGGGAAGGCACTGGACTTCGTTCTACTCCTGAGGCGGCCTGGGGGCCTTGTTTTCCTGCTGGGGAGGCCTGGGGGCCTCATTCTGCTCATGTAGAGGCTAGGAAGCTTTGTTCTGCTCTCGTGGAGGTCTGGAGGTCTTGTTCGGCTCTCGTAGACGTCCGGAAGCCTTGTTCTCCTCATGTGGAGGTCTGGAAGACTCGTTCTGCTCATGTGGAGGCTAGGAAGTCTCATTCTGCTCCTAAGTAGGCCAGGGGTCTTCGTTCTGCTCCTGGAGAGGCCTGGGGTCCTCTTTCTGCTCATGTCTCTCTTTCTCTGAGACATCCAATACATATCATGTTGTTGATGATGAACCCTTTATTGTATTCAAGAGGCATTGCTGCAAACGTTTCACATTTATATATAAAGTGATTTTGCTGATAACAAACACATTCTATTTTTCTTATCCTTTTTGATTGAAGGGCTGGTTTGAGAGCCGTTCTTCGTTTCCAGACCTCCTCGGGAACAGAGGGTGGCCCCTGGACCACCACGAGAGCAAAACTAGGCCTCCCTGAGAACAGAGGGCGGCCTCTGAACCACCACAGGAGCACATTGAGGTCTCTATACCTCCTCGGGAACAGAGGGTGGCTCCTTGACCACCTCCGGAGCAAGGGGGGCTCCTGGACCACCTCGGGAGCAGAGGGTAGCGTTGCGTCCTCTCCGGTACTTGGTGGGAGCGCCGCAACCTCCCTGGGACCTGGTGGAAGCGGCGCGACCTCCCCAGGACCTGGTGGAAACGCCGTGACCTCCCCAGGATCTGTTGGGAACAGCGCCACCTTCTCGGGACCTGGTGGGAGCATGCGACCTCCTCGGGACCTGGTGGGAGTGCCAGGAAGAGGTTTCTTGGACTGGTCCATCTGCCACGTAGGCTTTAGCCCGTGGGGACTGCCAAAAACCTCAGTCATTAAAGAAAATAGGTAATTTACGTGCTCGCGGACTTGTGGGAATAATTCCCACATGGTGGCGCCCCAGGTAAATGCTTTCCCAGTGAGCAGCAAAATAACAAAAGCACTCTTCCTGCCTTGAAATGAAAATTGACAACCAAGCAGCTGGACAACCAAAACAAAACTTTTTCTCGCGGACGGGTACTACCCGAGCGTGTCCCGCTGACTCCATGGTTTAGGCTGATTATTCTGTTACGAGTTTAGAATACCAGCAGGAAAACAAACTTTTATTTAAGGGTAAGTACAATCAGATTTATAACTAAATGAAACCAAAACGAAACCGTGCAGCAATGCTGCTCTAATGAAAACTGTACTTAGCTTTTGTGACTCGAACATCGAAGCATTCTTAGACCATGACGGAACTTTGAACAAGGGAACAGATTCGATGATCAGATGAACGCTTATCCACGTAACCGCGAACGTAAAGTTTAAACATTATTATTTTTTTTTTTTACATTTCCTTACCTAACTAATGCTAACTAATGAGGTAATAATCATTTACATCAAGATCTTGTTTGTGTAAAAGATTGGAGATTTTATTAAAAATTTTTCATGTCATTATTTGGCAAGGTGAGCTTTGGATCTTTGGCCAGAGAGGGTTCTGAGTCTCCTCTATTTGTAGCAGAGAATGTGACTTCAGCCACAACACATATTACCAAGGTAACACCAGAAAATCTACATAATTCCCTTCACAGATAATATTAAATGAGCTCAACAAAATTGATTCTGGTCATAGTAAATACACCTTTTATATAATTGATATAATATCATCATTTGTTTATAGACGATAAAAGGAGGATATTCCGAAACAAGAATTGAGAAGAGGATTATCATTACTGGAGATGATGACGTTGACCAGGATCAAGTACAATTAAATTAACTAATATAACAGAAAACAAGAGTTAAACCTGTTTTTATTGTGGATTTTATTTAGTGTTTAGGGTATAGCAATCTGTAGAATTAAAATTCCTTTGGATTTTACAGGCTCTTGCCATGGCAATAAAGGAAGCCCAGCAGCAGCATCCTGACATGTTGGTAACCAAGGCTATAGTTGTCAGAGAAACAGAAACTTCGACACAAGATGCACATGAGCAATTGAAGGTATTTATCATAATCAGTCCCTATGAGATTAATTAACCCAGCAGAACTTTTATCTCACTTTGTTTCAGAATTTGGCCTTGCACTATTTAGGAGGAGACAACCCAGCTATTAGGGATGCACAAGCCAGTGCATTCTTAGTGCTGGTCCCAGCCCGGATAAATGGGGAAGGTTGCGTTAGGAAGGGCATCCAGCGTAAAACCACAGCAAATCAAATATGTAGATCAGAAATAAGAATTTCATCCCGGCTCGGTCAAGGCCTGGTTAAGAACAACCGCCACAGGTACTGTTAGCTGGCAAGGTAGTTGAGGAAATTGGACTACTGTTGGCCAAAGGAAGAGGAGGAGAGTAGGAAGAAGTCTAAAGAGACGACAGGGGAAGGAGAAGTATAAGAGAGTGGAGGTTGGGGTGGGTACTTTAAATATTGGTACTATGACTGGAAAAGGGAAAGTTAGCTGACATGATCGAGTTTAGAAAGGTGGATATGTTGTGTGTTCAAGAGACCAGGTAGAAAGCGAGTAAGGCCAGGAACATTGGAGGTTGATTTAAACTGTTTTATCATGGTGTAGATGGAAGGAGAAATTGTGTAGGTGTAATCCTGAAGAACGAGTACATTGAGAGTGTGATGGAGGTGAAGAGAGTTTCTGATAGGGTGATGAACGTGAGGCTAGAAGTTGAGGACATTATATTAAATATCATCAGTGCTTATGCAACACAAGTAGATTGTGAGATGGAGTTAGTGTTGGAGAGTGTAGCTAAGCATAAAAGATTATATTTTAAGAAGAAGGAAAAGCAGAGGGTGACATATAAGAGTGAAAGAATGGTACACAGGTGGACTATATTTTGTGCAGGAGAGGTAACCTGAAAGAGATTGGGGACTGTAAGGTGGTTGCAGGGGATAGTGTAGCTAAACAGCATTGGATGATGGTCTGTAAGATGGTTTTGGAGGTTAGGAAGAAGAGGAAGAGTGAGAGGACAGAAAAGAGAATAAGATGGTGGAAGCTGAAGGAGGAAGACTGTATTGTGAGATTCAGGGAGGAGGTCAGACAGGGACTTGGTGGTGGTGACGAGATGTTGAATGATTGGGCAAAGACTGCAGAAGTGATGAGGGAGACAGCTAGGAAGGTACTTGGAAAGGAAGCCAGAGACGTGGTAAATGAGGAAGCGCAGGTAAGCATAAGGAGAGAGGTTGCTGAAACAGAATTGGGATCAGCAGACAGATGTGAAAAAATGGCAGGAGTATAAGGAGATTAAGAAGCAGGTGAAGAGGTAGGTTTCAAAAGCTAAGAAAATGGTGTATGTCATGGTGTATGGTGTATGAAAATGGTGAATGATGAAATTGGACACTAAGGAGGGGTAAAAAGATTTGTACTGGTTGGCCAGACAGAGAGACAGAGATGGAAAGGATTTAGTGCAATTTAGAGCGATAAAGGATACAGATGGAAGTGAGGAAAGTATGTTGAGAAGGTGGAGAGAGTATTTTGAGCAGCTGATAATTAAGGAAAATGAGAGAGAAGGTTGGATGATGTGGAGATGGTGGAACAGGAAGTGGGATTAGTGAGGCGGAAGTGAGAGCAGCTATTAAGAGGATGAAGAGTGGAAAGCCAATTGGACCAGTAGAAGTGTGGAGATGTTTAGGAGAGATGGCAGTGCACTTTCTGACTAAGTTGTTTAAAAGGTGAGAGGATGCCTGAGGAATGGAGGAGTGTTCTGGTACCAATTTTTTAAAATAAGGGAGATGTGGAGTAACTGGAGTAATCAGTCAAAACTTTGCTTTGAAGATGTTAATGAAGAATTAAAGACCAGAAGGAGTTGTGTGTTTGTGGATCTGGAGAAAGCGAACGACAGGGTTCTGAGAGAAGAGTTGTGGTATTGTATAAGGAAGTCAGGTGTAGCAGTGTGGTGTGTGGTAGGAATGTCGGACTGGTTCAAGATGAATGTGGGCTTGCGTCAAGGATAGGCTCTGAGCCCTTTCAGCCAAAAGGAGAAGATAACATTTAGGAGGATACCAGTTTCAAAAACTCAGTCTTCATAGTATTTATTTTAACTTCAAGCACAGGATTTTAAGTCTAATTATTCATTCATTCATTCATCCATCTTCTTACCCGCTTATTTCCGAATCCGTGGTCACGGGGGTCTGCTGCCCCTATCCCAGCACACCTCGGGCGAAAGGCGGGGGTACACCCTGGGCAACAAAGTTAAATTTTGAATTACGTTCACGGCACCCTGAATTTTTTCCAGAAGATGTGCCCAACATAAATATTCCAATTACATTTATACGCTTATTTGCTTTTTTTTTTCTTGTGTGCAAAACTGAGAAAACATCCAAAATTTATAATTTCAAGCAAAACTCAAATTAGCTGCACAACATTACTGGCACCCTCAACTAAATACTTGCTTTGGAAAAAATGCTGAAATCAGTTGCTTACCTTAGCCATCAACAAGCTTTGGACCACTTTTTGCACAATGCTCCAGTTCACATTTTCATCGTTGACTTATCCCAACAGCAATTTTAACAGCATTGAAATTCAGACTTATTGCTGGTGTGGTGGAATGTTCGTGTTTAACAACTATTTGCTTTAGAAAACATATTGCGCATTATTAAATATATATAAAAATATATCAAACACAAGAGCAGCTAAAAATCTACATCAGGCAACAATGAAACCAAATTCCAAAGTAAAAAAAAAATCCAAATCAGAGAACAATGTGTAATCAAATAAAAGTTTATTAAAGATCTACAGTTCGTGGAGGGTCGGTAAAACAAAGACAAACAAGTGTCTGTGTTTCACCAAGTCTCCTGGCCGGTCGCACAGCTTCTGCCCTTTTATACCCATTTTCTTTGACTCCTGCTTACAGAAGTTCACCAATAGTTCAAAAGATAAAAGGTCGAAGAGATATGGGTTTGGTCCTTGAACACATTGAGCTGGAACTCCTGTTAAATCACCCGACAGTTCCAATGTTTCATTTAAGTTTCAACTCTTATCAGTATGTGAAACTCTCTCCCACACATGGAAATGGAGGAACTTGTAGTACTCTTTTTCTAACAGTAATGAAATTCATAAGTGACCATAAATCATAGTTAATCAAATATAATGCTGAATCATAAAGACTTTTTACGATTTGTTACACAAAGTAACCATTAAATGAAGATTCTTGTGATTCCCAATACATCGCCCACTTCAGCACTTTGTTTTCAACCATTTCTGCATTCTTTTTGAAGGATGTTTCAATCATTTTCCATCTGGAATACCCAAGACCTAGGATACAAAACTAGCTTTTTACATTGAAACCCAAAATACTGCACACATAGAATGATGTTCTAAAAAACTGTATTGGTCTTATCTGTCCACAAGATGCTTTTCCCGAAGAATGTTGGCTTACTCACAAATCTTGGTGAACTCCAGTCTCTTGCCACAGAGTTTCATTTCATTCAAACGAAATCTTTAATCAAAGAGATTAACTACAGTGCATGGTGTAATGAATGCCTGCTGTTTGGAACTGAAAAACCATAAAAACAATGTTTTTTAAACATAAAAATAAAAAACAATAAATAAATAAAATAACATGAATCCGTCTCAGCAACAAAGACAAAGTAGAGAAACAGGCAGAAATTGGTACAAGAAATAATGCAGACAAACTAATCCAAAACGAGACGCAAAGAGACGTCATCGCATAAATTTGAGAAACCATGAATACTTGACTAAACTTTTATTGTCGTGAGGCTTGAATAGTGAAATCTGCCTGTAGGTGCTTAGATCGGATGACCCTCTGTAGCCAGATATGAACACTTTCCCAGAAGCTTCACCTGGTAATTAGACTGGGGTGGTAATCAGAGTTCAGGCCGACATTAATGCCCAGTCTTCTGCATAATTTGGACCAAACCCAGGAGGTGAATTGCAACCCTCAATCTGATACAATATCTTTAGGTAGACCATATACTCTGAAAACATGGTGAAACAACTGTTTGGCCCTTTCTTTGGCTGAGGGCAGACCCCTGAGAGGCACTATTCTTCAGGCCTTGGAAAACTGGTCGATGATGGTGAGGATTGTGTTTCCCTCGGGAGGTGGGCTGGTCTTTTTTTAATAGCAGGTCTGGCTATTAAGGAACGCCGAGCAGTTGCAGTAAACTTCTCAAGGGGTCTTTGCATAAGCACACATGGTACATGCTTTTACAAACCCCTCCACTTCTGCACAGCAGTTGGGCCACCAATAAGCATCTGACGAATGCCAAGGTGTCATTAGCCATTGGATGTGTGCACCCAAGAAAAAATTTCCAGTCCAGTTTGAGTGGCTTGCCCTTGAGACAGGACGTAAGTTGGGTAGCGGTGATGCTGTAATTTTTGATGAATCGTCTATAGAAATTTGAAAACTAAAGAACCTCTGTAACTCCTTCACTATATTGGATTGGGGCCATTTTGCTACTGCTTTGACCTTACTGGAGTCCATGGAGACTACTTGTGGGCTGATGCGGTAGCCAAGAAAGGTGCCAATTTGGGTGCCGTGGAACTCTTTTCTTCTTTCATGTAGAGGCGGTTTTGTAGATGTTGGAGTACTGTACGTTCATTGGTTCTGTACAGGGACAGGGTGCGAGAATATATGAACAGGTAATCAATATAAGCAATTACAAAATCGTTGAGTAGGTCATGGAAAATATTGTTAATGAACAAGAGGTACACTCTGGGGCAATACACTGTCTGTATGGCATTCCAGATTAAGTTGTATGCGGTACAGAGGTCTGTGTTAATAAACAACCAAGGCCCATGCACCTGTTCAATGGCCCCAGTGACCAGAGGCAAGGGGTACCTGTATTTAGTTATATTGTTGCGTCCATTTTAATCAATACAGGGACATAGACATCTTTCTCATCCACAAAATAGAAGCCGGATGCAGTGGGTGAAGTGGATGGTCCGATGTGGTCATTTGCCAGTGCTTCCTTAATAAACTTCTCGTGGGATTTGGTCTCTGGCTGGGACAGGTGTATACTTGGCTCTGTGGCATGCTTCAACTTGTAAGCATGCGTTGAGACCCTCTTGGAACTTGACCTTCTATGCGGGTCATTCCATTTACTCTGTATCGCGATTGACTTTATTAATCCCACAGTGGGAAAATGTTTTTGGAACAGCAGCTGACAGATTAGCAAATAAAATATTGCACATGGTCGAAAACGTGTGTTAATGCAGTGATGTGTTATAAAGACTTATAGCTGTTGGGAAGAATGATACTTCTTGTGGGCGTAACAGTCTTCTGCTGAAGGAGCTGCTCAGAGATTCTACATTGTGGTGCAGGGGGTGGGAGGTGTTATCCATGATCGATGACTGTTTAACCAGCATCCTTTTGTCTGTCAATGGTTTCCAGTGTGCAGCCCGGGATAGAACGAGCTCTTTTAACAAGATTGTTGAGTCTTTTCCTATCTCTGTCCATGCTACTCCCCCCCCAGCCCACAACAGCGTACAGAACTGTTGAGACCACTACTGTATCCTAAAAAGTCTGTAAAAGTTCTCTGCACACCCCAAAGGACCTAATTCTTCTCAACATGTGGAGGCCCTTTCTTTACAGGGCATCTGTATTTTTAGACCAGTCCAGTTTATTGTTCAGGTGAACACCGATATTTATAAGTCCCCACACTCTCAATGTATATCATTAGCTAGGCATTTAATTATCACCATATTTATTCTGCAGCAAGACAATCTCAGACCCAACAAACAGTTTTAGTTCAGAGTAGTACAGAACAAAGTATGGATTGTTTGGCCACACAGAGCCCTGATCCCAACATCATTATATCTGTTTAGAATTACATGAAGACATGAATTACATAAGGACAGGACGTAAACCAAGTTCTTTCAACTGTTATGCAGGCAAGGAATAGCTCACACCAAGTATTAAGTTGATTCGAATATTTTTTGCCTTTTTGTCTTTTTTTTCCCTGTCCTTTCTAGCTCAAAAATCATTTAAAAGAGACACGAAAGAAAAGAGAAAAGTATATAATATATACAAATATATAATATTTGAACAAATACTATCAATACTAATCAATACATTTTTGTATTTTGTATTTGATTTTCTTTTCTTGTTTTCAGTCCTGATCTCCCAGACAGTCAGGAGGGCAGTCATGAGCTGTTCACAAGAGACGTACTGTATTTTAATCCACCTACTAATGGTGGATCATGGACACCCACAATCTAGCATCCACCAATCCTTTTCCAGAGATAAACATCCAACTTAACATATATAAACCTCAAGTCTTACATTTAATGTGTTCTGTCTGTTTTTTTTTTTTTTCATACATTAGGTTATGATTGTTAATGCTATACTGGACCATCTCAACATTTGATTGAGTATTGCTTCTGAATTTACTAGATATGCAAAAAAGGTAAAATGTGGTTATTTTACTAGCATCAGATTAGAGGATAATTGTCAGGAATGTCTTATTTCATAAGCTAAAAATAAAATTCTATGAAATTAAAATCACAGACCATGCACAAGAATGCAATCATCTAAAACAGGCAAGTTAACCGTAAATATGAGCGCCAAATAGACCTTGTCAATAACTTAGGTGCTTACTTGCTCTGAGTGTTGTGCAAACCCGATTCCAAAAAAGTTGGGACACTACAAATTGTGAATAAAAACAGAATGCAATGATGTGGAAGTTTCAAATTTCAATATTTTATTATATTAAGAATACAACATAGATGACATCAAATATTTAAACTGAGATAATGCATAATTTTAAGGGAAAATAAGTAAAATAAATTCCATGTCATCAACACATCTAAAAAAAGCTGTGACAATGCCATGTTCACCACTGTGTGGAATGTTCTCTTCTTTTATAACAGTCTTCAAGTGTCTAGGGACTGAGGAGACAAGTTGTCAAAGTTTAGTAATAGGAAAGTCATTCTTGTCTAATTCAAGCTTTTGGGTCTTCTTTGTCGCATCTTCCTCTTTCTGATGCACCAAATATTTTCTATCAGTGAAAGACCTGGCTGCAGGCTGGCCATTTCAGTACACGGCTTTTTCTCCTAACAAGATGTAAAGTTGTAATTGATCTATGTGGCTGGCATTGTCATGTTGGAAAGTGCAAGGTCTTCCCTAAAAGAGACGACATCTGGAAGTGGGCATGTGTTGTTCTAGAACTTCTGCCTAGATATATCTGCCTGTACCACACGCACTCATGCAACCCCATACCATCAGAGATGCAGGCTTCTGAGCGCTGATAACTTGGGTTGCTCTTGTTCTCTTTAGTCTGGATGACATGGCGACCCAGTTTCCCAAAGTTAAAAAAAAAAACTTTAAATTTTGATTTGTCTGACCACAAACAGTTTTCTATTTTGCCACAGTCCATTTTAAATGAGTCTTGGCCCAGAGAAAACGCCTGTGCTTCTGGTTCATATTTAGATATGACTTCTTTTTCGACCTATAGAGTTTTAGCCGGCAATGGCGAATGGCACAGTGGATTTGTGTTCACCAACAATGTTTTCTGGAAGTATTTCTGAGCCGATGTGTTTGCACGATATACAGAAATGCTACTGTAATGAAAGTGTTGTCTAAAGGCCTGATGATCACGGGCATCCAGTATGGCCTTGTACCTTACGCACAGAGATTGTTCCAGATTCTCTGGATGATATTATGCACTGTAGATGATGATAACTTCAAACTCTTTGCAATTGTTCTCTGAGAAACTCTTTCTGATATTCTGATATTGCGGAAATATTTTTTGCCGCAGCATTGGAGGAATTTGCAATCCTCTGCCCATCTTGACTTCAGAGAGACACTGCCACTCTGAGAGGCTCTTTTTTATACCCAAATCATGTTGCCAATTGACCTAATAAGTTGTAAATTGGTCCGCCAGTTTTTTGGAATTCTTTTTTGGAATGTGTAGCTCTTATGAAATCCAAAATGAGCCAATATTTGGCATCTCACTTTCAACATTTGATATGTTATTTATATTTTATTCTGAATAAAAAATTGAAATTTCCATATCATTGCATTCTGTTTTTATTCACAATTTGTTCAGTGTCCCAACTATTTTGTACACAAGGACACAGAATGGTATGCAGAAAGACATGCCTGAGACTCAGCGTAAGAAAAAAATTGCAACAGCTACAAAACAGGTTGTCACAGATACTAAATTAATACTATAAATAAGTAAATTAAATGTACCCTTATATTAGATATTGTATAATTATACATGAATCTCCTTAAGGCCTTGGTCATTAAAAGTGTAATGTACTGATGTATATATGGCTTTGGCTTCATTAATTCTGCACATTTTGTTTTTTAATATAAATGAGGCTTTCTCTGAAAGTAAGGTAAAAATAAAGTGCTATGGATAAACATTTTCCTGTTCAAAACAAGTAACAAATTAAATTCTTTTTGGATGAAATCTTGTTGATATTATTAAGATACTTATTTTCCTCCCCTTTAAGACAGGCTTTACTCAGTCAAGTAAATATTTAACATTCATTCATCTTCTTGACTGGTTATTCCGTAATTCAGGGTAACGAGGCACTGCTGGTGCCTATTCCAGCATACATACGGCGAGAGGCAGGGGTACAACCTGAACGGATCACGAGTCCATCTCAGGGCAACACATAGACAAACAGCCATTCACAGACACATTCACTCCTATGACCTAATCTGCATGTTTATGGACTATGGGAGGAAACCAGGGTACCCGTAAGAAACCCACACAAGTGCGGGGAGAACCTGCAAACCCCGCACAGAAAGATCCCCGGCCTGGGAATTGAACCTGGGACCTTCTTGTTGTGAGGCGATCGTGCCAACCACTATGCCACTATGCCGCCCTATATGTAATATTAATATGTTTATATGAATGACAATGAAAACTAATGGTAATGTTCTCATTTCTTTAACAGAGAATAAATATCAAACACAAGATTTATTCATCTTGTTGCAAGCAAAGCATAATAATAATGTGTTGAAATTCTGCATGCCAAACTGCCTGATTATTAGTTTTTAAGAAATAAATACAATACATATATTTTTATTTAGCTTTTTAAGTAAATCCAATCTCACATTTCTTTCCTGCACTTTTTGGCAATGTTTAATTTACTGTATACCATAACTATGAATGCATTTACAGTTTCACTGTTTTATATTAATGGCTTAATCAGTGGTGGGTGTCTTAAGCATTTTATTTCTATTTTAATTTAACTTTTTGTTCAGAAACTGCTGAAAATCCTTTCCTCTGTAACAATAGTGCTGGAACAGCTTAAAATAATAATACATATTTATCTGTTGTGTTTCACATTCCTGTGCTTTAATATAATGACCCGTGTTATGGCCCTTATGTCATGTCCAGGGGTGTCCAAATTTTTCAGCCCAGGGGGCACATTAACTATCAAACAGCAGTTTGGGGGCTGACTACACACTTGAGGTCCAAATAAAAAAGAATCAAAACATAGATGTTGTTTTTAATTATTTATTTAATATAATTATTGTATTGAGTTATTATTTAATAAGACATTGATACACTACACATCAACACCTGTGTTAGTGGGAATGGTGAAAATCTCCTGGATGCCAAAATAGCAGACATTTCTGGCTTTAAATTTATTGTCCCTAAAATCAACAATGACCTGAGAAGTTTGTTCTCAAATTGTTCTTTACATATTTCATTCTCCAAAATGTTTGTTCACAAAAGTATTTTATTCTAACTTGTCCTTGTTACGAGATTATATATACAAACAGGAGTCAGACGTTGTGGAACACACTTTTAATTATAAGTAAGTACAAAACTAAACAAAAACACACAAAACGAAACCGTGCAGCAACGCTGCTCTAAAGAAACACGGTACTTATCTTCGTGGGATTCAAACTAGGAGACAGACTATTAGAACAGACGAGGACTCGAACATAGACAGATTCTGAGAAAAGGCAAACATTTATCCACATAGCAAACATAATAATCTGTGCCATCGTAAGGATGGCGCTCACCTTAAATAACTCACTCATTGATCGAATCCCTAATCAGCAGGTGATGGTGGTTAGCGACAAGGTAGGGGTAGGGCATGACAGTCCTTAAGGAGGTAATTTGCTTTCAACTCAGTGGCCTCCAGCTGCAGTTCATCTGGGCAACTGGCCACAGCTGATTCAAATGGTAAAACAGTCTCACTTCTGCCTGAATCAAAAACCTTCAGAAAACCGCTCCTGAAACTGCATCTGGAGGTCTTTGACAATCTCACATGCAAATCTTCAGCCATGAAGACCAAGTTGTTAGCCTGTTCTGGCCAACAACTAAAGGCATTTAGGTGGGTGTATAGATCAGAAACTAGATTTTTCTCTTCTTGTAGTTTTAGGTTTAGAAAATTTAAATGTTAGTTATTATACTAGTTATTGTCTGCAACAAAAATCATCAGACAGTAATGCCTGTGGGTTGCCTTTACTTCCAGAAAGTCACTTATTTCCTTTCTTAATACTCTGCTCAGAACCCATGTGACCTTATTAAATTCACCATATTTTTCACATATTTAGCACACAAAGCTTGAAAAAAGTTGTGTAAAAGTATGTCATTTTTATGTAGTATTGTGCTCGAAAACATTCCAACCTCATCTAATAACTGTGAAACTGTTGGTTAATGCATAGCACCACCTCCTGATAGACTGAACGGAATTGCAAGTAGCAAACCATTTCAAAACTCTGCCACTAGATGACTAGTTATTTCATCTCAGTAAAGTAACGTACACGTAAGCAGCTTGGAAGGATACACAAATTTCCGTAATTTTTTTCGTAGATAAAAAAGGTTCCGTGGCTTGGATGAGAGGGCCTCGCTGGCTGCAGGTTTGGACACCCATGATACACAACAGATTGAAGTGGAGTGGTTTTCCAGAAAGAGGATAAAAATATTGTCAAAGAAATTAAAATGCGAATTCCCTGATACTTGACTTCCTAGCTGTGGATTATTTGTTTCATTAGGCATATTATACATCATATTTATCGTTAAAAATCTTTAATGGTCTTTAAAAATAAACATGGATTTCAGATTTATGTTTCAAAAACAATATAACACATACATTGAACACTAATGTTATGTTGACGCTTACATACAGCTGTACAATTGCTACAATCCTCAGCAATCCAGATCTAACAAGTGCCATTTCTACCATTTAAATATTTGCCTGTTAGTTTGCAGTAGATGTCTTTACTTGTTGTAAAGTTAAAGAGAAAAGAGTAAATTGATTTAGTAAAGAGATACATTAATTGAAAAGATGCTTCATTGGGGTCAGGGTTCACAACCTACATTTAATGAAGGCATGTCACCTTGTGCAAATGTGATCTTTTGCTAAACAACAACAGAAAACCTTCGTGATAAAACAACTCGGCATCTTTGCATAGGAGCTTCCACTTCTACTTGTACTCTGTTATTCTGAATTCCACTTGTACTGCTTGGTTTCCTGTTTGCTGTACAGTGGTCTACATGAAATAAATTGGACAATTAATGCCATGTTGTGTCATAACATCATATATCATGCATAGACAGACTTGATTTTATTATTTAAACCTGAACATGAGCAGCACATTATGAACTCCATTCTACATTACAATAAGATCTAACGAATGTGTACTGCATAACCAAATATTTTATATTCCACATACTTTAAACGACACCCAGCTGTGTTACATGTTATGGATTCATTAGCAGTACTGTGTTACTATTAAAAATATAAAGAGTAGAACAAAAATTGTTGCAGATTGGTTGAAATAATAGTTTTTCAAATTAAATACAGGGATGAGTACAATTTCAAAAAAGTACTGATTATAAGTACTCAAATACAAATGTGTTTTACTTATTAAACAAACATTTACTTAAGTATAATTACTTTTGGGAAGAACTCAAAGAAGAAAATGGTAGTTAATTTTTTAATTCATTTGTTCATTCCCTAATTCGGGGTCACAGGGGTCTGCTGGAGCCTATCCAGCTTTACCTCGGCAAAAGGTGGGTTAAAGCGTGGATATCGCAGGGCCACACATAAGCAAACAACCTCACACATGGGCAAAATAGAATGACCAAATCAATATAACATACATGTTTTTAGAAACATAATGTACATGAGGTAGGAAACCGGATTACCAGGAGAAAACTGAAGTGCGAGAACTTGTAGCACATGTGGAGCGCATTCAGACCATATTGAAGGTTACTGAGTGTTAGTGATGTCCGAAGTTGTAGTATGCTCTGACTTGATTCCAATGTGACACAGCAACGTAGCCTACAGAGGTTTATGGTCTCTAGGCCGTTGGATATCCAGGTGGTGCTCCAATAACAACCTAACTTTTATTGACAATTGACAAACATGACCTGTTAGAACGAAATGATGTCCATCCTACTCAGGAAGGGATTCTGTCTTGTTATAGTCGTAGAACAGGTTTAGATCAGTCGCTGTGGAATCTAGTTTTGGTGATTATGTAGTTTCTCTTTAGATATTAGACCCAGTGTTGGAAAAATGCTCAGAAATAAGGGCGGCGTGAGCAAATAGGTGTGAGCAATTAGAGATATATAGTTTTGACCAATAACTAATCATAATCTCACTATAACATATACATATTAGGCGCAGCACTAAAATAGAGGTATGAAAGGGAACTAAATGTGATGAAGAATAGACTAAAACAGAGACAGTGTGCTATCAGAGATCTTTAAAATAGATAAACTTAAGTGTTAAACTAAAAAACTAACCTAAATAAAATATTAATACAAAAAATGACACCAGAGACACAGTGGTACTGAAAGCGAATATCTTTATTGAAAGAGCCCCATTGCGGGTCATTTGGAGTGAAGTCTTCATCGGAACAAGCAGCAGTGCTACGCACAGTGCTACGCACCGGCAGCGCGCTGGAGACGCTCATCCCAGAAGAGGACGTGACAGTACTCTCCCCTCTATGAACGCCTCCTGGCGTTCCCCTAAGAGCCCCTCCGGGAGAAAGAGGAGCAAGGCCGAGAACCAGGACATGACGAGAGAGGGGAACCTGACCTGAGCATGATGAGAAAGGGGAACCTGACCTGACCTGAGCATGACGAGAAGGGGGAACCTGACCTGACCATGACGAGAAGGGGGAACCTGACCTGACCTTACCATGATGAGAATGGGGAACCTGACCTGACCATGACGAGAAGGGGGAACCTGCCCTGACCATGACGAGAAGGGGGAACCTGACCTGACCCGAGCATGACGAGAAAGGGAAAACCTGACCTGACCTGAGCCTGATGAGAAAGGGGAACCTGACCTGACCTGAGTATGACGAGAAATGGGGGAACCTGAGCATGACGAGAAGGGGGAACCTGACATGACCTGAGCATGATGTGAAAGGGGGAACCCGGACCTGATGAGAAAGGGGGAACCTGAGCTACCTGACCTGAGCTAACCTGACGAGAAAATGGGGAACCTGACCTGAGCTAACCTGATGAGAAAAGAGGGAACCAGAGCTGACCTGAACGTGGTGAGAAAAGGGGGAACCTGACCTGACCTGAACATGGCGAGAAAGGTGGAAACCTGACCTGACCTGAACGTGGTGAGAAAGGGGGAACCTGATCTGACCGTGGCAAGAAAGGGGGAACCTGACCTGAACATGGCTAGAAAGGGGGAACCTGACCTGAACGTGGCGAGAAAGGGGGAACCTGACCTGACCTGAACGTGGCGAGAAAGGGGGAACCTGACCTGACCTGACCATGGCGAGAAAGGGGGAACCTGACCTGAAAGGGGAAACCAGAGCATGACGAGATAGGTGGAACATGAGAACAAGAACAACCTGAACATGGAAAAACCTGAACATGGCAAAACCTGAACATGGATAAACCTGAACATGAGACATGAAAAAGGCAACACAACTAACTGAACTAAAAAAAACCTGAGGCTGAGGCTAATAGTGAAACTTAAACTCAAACACTGAAGAAAAGAATAAATAAATACTCAGCCAGGTAAACATAAGGAAAAATGGGAGTCCAGGTCCAAGAACAATCCAATACCCAGAAAGGGTAATATCGAGGCGAGGCTTCCCAGCCTCTGTGACAGGAACAGAACGAGGCCCCCAGGCCTGCTCAGGAGCAGAAAGAGGCCACCAGGCCTCCTGAGGAGCAGAACGACTCTCCTCGACCACCTCCGGACCAGGCAGATGCTCCTCAACCACTTCCGGACCAGGCAGAAGCTCCTTAACCACCTGTGGACCAGGCAGACACTCCTCGACCACCTCCGGACCAAGCAGATGCTCCTCGACCACCTTTGGACCAGGCAGACGCTCCTCGACCACCTACGGACCAGGCAGACGCTCCTCGACCACCTCTGGACCAGGCAGACGCTCCACGACCACCTCTGACCCCAACAGGCACATCTTTGGGCAGGCCAGAAAGACCGCTCAAGCGCAGCCAAGCCCGTGCTTAAATGAAGATAAAGCAACGGATAGTAAAAGAGAAAGAAAATGCAGCAACCAAGATTAAACAAAGAGTTAATGTTTGGCAGACACTATTATCCATCCATCCAGCAACATTCTAACTGAACAATTGTGGGCTAATGGTCTTGCTCAAGGGCCCACAGCGGTTGTTTGGTGGAGGCGGGATTCAAATCCTGGCCTTTCTGGTATTAATCCAACACCTTAACCACTAGGCTACCACCTAGTGGTTAAGGTTTCTTTTTAGTAGAAAAGAAAGCAACCAAACCAGAAAGGGATGAAGCAGCGAAAGAGATGAAAACCATGAATGGAAATACGAACAAAGGGTGTGGCAAGGAAGTGACCAGATATAGATGTGAACAGAAGACCAGAAACACTGACACAGGAACAAAAAACGTGGTAACTGACTAGGATAGGAACTAAAATGGGTACTGTCACACAGATAGATGGCATATATATATATATTCCTTTAAAATTGGATAACTAGCAAAGTTCATAGTCACTATAGCTGGGTTTGTAGAGCGGTCCAGAGTTTCACTAGGCATAGCTGGCACAGAGCCAAGATGGTCCGTAGTCATATTTGACATAATACAGGTTAGAGCCAGGTTCCTCTATGAACATGCCAGTTCAGTATACTCCACTGTATTAACAAAATTCAAATATTTCACCATGGTGTCTGAAGCAGATACATAATCCATAATCAAGGCAGGCAGTTCTGAAGACACCGCAGACAGAGCTGATGACGCAGAAGCCGCCGCAGACAGAGCTGACAAGGCAGAAGGCACTGCAGACGGGGGTGACGAGTGAGAAGGTGTCGCAGATGGAGCTTGACCTTCCTGGGACCTTGTTAATTAAAAGTGGCCCACCAGAAGTCTGGGCAACCCAGCTACCCTTGTGTACCCCAACTGAGGGTCTGTCACATGAGACCTCAGATGAATATGACCTCAGATGAGGTCTCAACCCAGGGAAAGCCTCATACAACGGGCCACTATAATACTCCACACTGACGTAAACCTCTGAAGAACTGAACCCACACAACCTCTTAGCTTTCACCAGGTAATGTTCGTCACCGTGAAAACCTTATATATAATTCCACATTTGTTAATTCATTGTTTTGATGTCTTCAGTGTGAATCTACAATTTTCAGTCATAAAAATAAAGAAAACTTTTTGAATGAGAAAGTGCGGTTTTATTTCATCACGTCCAGGCTTGACTATTGTAATGCTCTGCTTTCTGGATGTCCAGCAAAGCTTATAAATAAACTTCAGCTAGTTCACTAACAAACAAGAAACACTGACTCCCAGGACAAACAGTATCTAAATACATACATGAACTAGACATAAGAACTTGATAAACATGACTATAGCTAAATATGAACACGAATAACTCTCACTTTGAGTGGTATAGTTAACACAATAATCCATAATGAAGACAAGACAAACAGCACCTTAAATATATGTGACAATCAACATAACTAAAGACACCTGAACTCAATGGACAGGGGAACCACAATACTGGAAACACTAGGGAAAGAAGGGTATACAACACTACTAGTAGTAACTGCAGTAAAGCCACCTCAGTACAATTTTTATTTTCGGTTGTCCAGCAATGCGTAACCCACATGTTGCAGCACATGTTCATCCACTGCAAGGCTTTCCAGCAATTAGATCCAATAGTCAGCATAGTCATTGACTACTTTTTGCAAAGGTGCTTGAGGTTTTTGGTTTTCACCACATGTCTGAGCACGCTAAAAGGATTTGTGAACCCTGGAGGCAGACCATGCTGCTGTCTGTTTGAGACATTGGCTCACAGGTAGCAGAGCTTCAGTTTGGATCTACTAGGACAGATTGACTACCAAAGCCTACAGCCATTCCTTTTTCATCAGTGGAGCCTCCAGCCATTCCTGTTTTGTCAGCAGTCACTGGACTGTCTCGGCTCATCAGTGGAGCCTCAGGACTGCTTGTCTCGTCAGTGTACACCGTCACCATGCCAGTGGAAGTGCTGTACTGCCTCACCATGTCAATGGAGGTACTGAATTGCCTCAGCATGCCTGCGGACTGCCTCAGTATGCCATGTCTAAACCCTGATAGCTCCACTGGTCCTCCAGTGCCCCGCTGGATATGGATTGTACATGGCCACACCTTCATCCTCCCTGTGTACTACAGTCATTTTCAATTCTTTTTTAAGTTGGGTTACTATCATCCTTAGTCAAATCATAATAATTCATTATTATACACTGGTAACACAGTCTGATGTGGTACCTGATCATTATACCTGGTGAATTTATACTGCTATTGTGATGGACTACTAGAAGAAGGATCCATAATGCGGGTACAATTTATTATTAAACACAGGAAAACACAAAGTGAAAGTAAACTTGAGCCGGCATAAACGGAGGGTAATCGCTAACTAAGGTACAAAGTTTCCACTGATCGCCACACACTTAACTGAATCGGCGTCAGTGTAATCAACGTCCTTATGCAGGTTTCTCATACATCGCTCGGCAGGTGAACAGTCCGTACACAAAAACTCGCAACGCGCATACCGGCGCGTCGCCTTGTATAATGCTTCATCATCCTGGAACCGTTTGGTTTCCAGGACAACGACGCTATGGGAGGGGGCGTGGCCTACTCGACTTCCTTACAGCTATCACAATCTGATGAGATATTTTATACTGTATCATCATCCTACCTCATATTTTACAATGGTAAGTCAATCTGGTGAAGTACTTTACACTGACGAATCATCCTGCTGGGTTGTTTTAGACTGTCAGCACAATTTGATTAGATTATTTTACACAACTTATCTGATGATATTTTATACATTATTTTATAGTGGTTACACAATCCATTGAGGTATTTTGCATTGTTAAATGATCTTACCTAAATTTGAACTAGAGGACAGTTTCTAATTAATACTAATTTTTACCTTTTGCTCGAAGGGTGTTCTGGAACATTTTTAAGTTTCGAGTCATTTATTTCTTTCTAACTCCCTCCCAGCTAAAAAGAGTTGAATTATACGTATTATTTTAATTTTATATAATTCAGTGATCCCATGAGGGAAATTCTTGATTTTTACATATCCCATCTTCGTAAGTTGGGGTCAAAACACAGGTTTCAGCTATTGTACAACATCCTGGAGCAGGAAGCATTAAGGGTCTTGCTTAAGGACCCAACAGTGGCGGACTTCAGCTGAGGTTTTCCTCAGCGGCGGTGGGGCTTGAACCCAGGTCTTCTGATCAACAACTCGGCACCTTAACCATTGAACCACCACTGCCCTTCAAAAAGGGTATTAGAGACTGAATGTTAAGCAACTTTCTGCTGCTTGATTCATAAAAGACAAAGGTTCTGAGACTGCAAGTAGTCATAGATAAGTTTTCTGATCACGCTTTAGCTTTAGATGGTCTGTTTGTGGCATCAAATGCAACAGTTAAAGAATTGGGTGTTATCATAGATACTAATCTTTCATTTGAAGCCCATATAGATAATATTACTAATATAGCATTATTACACCTTAGAAATTAGAAATGTTCTAACGCTAAATGACACTGAAAAGTTAGTTCAATTCTTCATGTTGTACAGGCTGAAATACTGTAACCCTTTGCTGTCTGGATGTTCATCTAAGCTTATAAATAAACTTTAGTTAGTTCAGAATGCAGCAGCGAGAGTCCTTAATAGGAGTAAGAGATACAAACACATCCCAACCCAACTTTTTTCACACTGCATTGGCTCCTACTCAGATTCCCCATATATTTTAAAATATTATTATTAATCTATAAAGCACTTAATGGTACGGCAGCGCAGTGGCGTAGTAGATAGCAAGCTTGCTTCACAACAAGAAGGTACAATTTTTTGTAACATGTGCAGAATCATATGCACAGTTATAAAGTTTAGTATATGCCTTTAACTCCTTCTCCATTCTGGAGCCTATGTTAATTGTGCTTCATTAGACTGTCATATCCCCATTGTGGTAGCTTTGTCAGTGGTTTATCTATTACATTGCGTTGTTTGTTACAAATCACATTATGTTTGATTGTTTTCCACGCCAAGTTCCATAGGGGATTGGATTGTCTTTCATGTAATTTACTGGATGCCTTGTCAGTGTTATATATTTAGTCCTAAATCCATTATTTCTTTGTTTCTTTGATCCTGGTGCATGGACTACTAGTGTCATTGTATAATCTGATGCTGGCTCATGTTGCCATCCAGAAATCCACATGATACCACTCTGTTTTTGCAACTATGTTGGTCCTGGCAAAGGTTGGCTAATTATCAGGAGTTTCCTTGTCTTTATTTACAGCTGTCAGTAAACTCATTTCACATTTGTTATAGCCAGTTTAAATTACTGATGTCAACAGCATTTTGCTCTTTGCCAGCACACTTGATTTTGGGCAGACGTTTATTAAATTGTGTAAGGCAGCCGGCTCTGGCTGATTGCCACCAGAGGGCGCCGTCACCAAAGTATTATGAACTATTTCCAGCTATAGGTGTTTGGGCGTGGCCACCCTATATATGGCCACGCCACTATGTCACATTGTGAAGTATTGTTTTTCTAAAACCTTACCGGGCATGCAAATAAACCTTATTCATTGGATTACCGGCTTTTCGATTTCTGGACTGTTTACCCCTCGGATTTGTGTATTGGTTTTGTTTGCTCTCGGATTATCTTCTCAGATATAAACTTAGTATTTCTAGCTGTATATCTGCATACATGGACTCGACTCCACACCCGGCTTCCACGCCGTCACAGATTGTTTGATATCCTTATTTTGTTTCATGTTGTGCCATGGCATAGTTAGTCATTTATTTAATATATAAAAACAGTAGATATAAAAGCTATTTTTAATTTAGGGCCATTCCTATGGTGCCTAGTCAACTAAAATTTTTAATTCATGGAATAGTCTGTCTGTGTTGCATAAATTGTTGTAATTTGTTGTATGTATATGCATCTTCATTAGAACCAAAAATAATTATTGAACCCAGTTCAAATCTGTCTGCACAGATTTTTGCAATTTTCTCTTTTAATAGGCATTTGCTCCTTCTACCATTTCCTGTGATTGGGGATGATGGACACATCTCATGTGTCTTTTCATGCAAAGTGCTTCTGCAATTGCCATAATTACATTATTCATTATTTATTGTAACGCTGTGGTGATAGCACTGAAGAGAGCCATTTATGAAATGAAGTGAACGTTTTATTTATAGAACAGTGCAGATATATTGAACAAAACAAAACACGAAGACGAAGACAATACACAATAAGACTATATACAGAACTAGAGTAACGACTAAACTATTTACACAAGATAGACGAGAGTAGACCATACCAAGATTTCTATAATTCTAAAAACTTCCAACAATACTATCCGCTCTGTACATGCAATAACCCATGATGAGCATACGGTGTTGCCTTAAATTTTACGTCATCGCCCTGACAACCTAGTTGCCAGGACGACGACGCTAAACATGAGGCGGGGCTTCATCTGCTGATGCTGAACAAGGAGCCGGAGCTTCACCCGCCACCCAACATAGCCCCCCTCTCTAAAGGAGGCCTCCTGGCATCCTCTAGGGCACAACCCTGGAAAACAGACATAAAAACTTAACAAAACACTTCCAAAACCGAAATACACAAAGGCATGTACAGGGCTGGAACAAGGGGGTAAGCGGGACAGAGAGAGAGAGAGACAGGGATAGACAGGAGCAGGCAGGCAGCAAAGTCAGGTACCGGGTAGCGAAACAATCAGAAAACAAATGAAAGAACAAAGCCAGGGAACGTAAAAGGGAGAGAAACTGGAGCGAGGAACAGAAGAAAAGGGAACATTAATTATGCACAGACAAGGGTAACAGTAGAGTGACATGGGCACAGGCCAAACAAGAAACAGAGGACGGGAATACAGAGACACAGGGGAGAAAAAAAATACACAGACAAAGACAGGAGACCACAAATCAACAGAAATAACAACACATCATAGCGATCAGGGCATAGGAGATTACACAAACAACCAACGACAAAAACATTGTACAGTGGTGCTGGGAAACAGACCAAATTCATAGTCTCTAGTTGAGCGCTTTCCAGAGAGCTGTCCATGGGCGAAACTGTAGGCACTGAAGGGGACACTGAAAGGACAGAAGGGGCATCTGAATGGACCGTTAGGGACTCTGAAAGGACCAAAGGTGACTCAGAAGGGTCTGACAGAGACTCTGAAAGGACAGAAGGGGAAATTGAAGGTGCTAAAAAGGACACAGAAAGGGACACCAAAGAAACTGAAGGGGACACTGAAGAGACCAAAGGGAAACTGATGAGAGTGCGTGAAAAAGCGGCGACACTCAGCAACTAAGTCCAGATACACTTCCGGTTTGCCATTGAACCTAGGAGGTTAGCCTGTCCGGTTAGCAATTGCACTCCCTGTGTATGAAGATGGAGAGCCGCGATTAGCTGGCTAGCCTCCTAGCATCGAATGCTTTTGCTAGCTTAGCTAACCGCGCAGACAAAAACTCCAGGCTTTAATGGGTTAAGTAAATAGTTCTCCTCCTTACTTACTGCTGGATCAGTGAGCGGTGGGTTATTCTGTATCGCGTGGCGATGAGGGTAACGAAGAGAGCCGGATCCATTTATGCAGTGAATTGAAGGTTTTATTTATAGAACGGTGCAGATATATTTACAGTGAACAAAACAAAACAAAACACGAAGACACACAGACGAATACAATACATGATAATACTATATACAGAACTAGAGTATCAACTAAACTATTTACACAAGATAGTTGCGAGTCGACCATACCAAGATTTCCAAAAACTTCCAACAATAAAATCCACTCTGTACATTCAATAACCTTAAATATTACGTCATCGCCCTGGCAACGACGCTAAACATGGGGCTGGGCTTCAACTGCTGATGCTGAGCAAGGGGAGGGGTTTCGCCTGCCACTTTACATTTATGTAATGTGTGTTGTTATTTGAACTTAATTTATCTGGACTTAATTTATCTGGAATTCTTAATCTGGGGATCACTTCCCTGCACTGTTGTACCATTACCTTTTGCTGTTGCAATTGTTTCACTCATTTGTTGAATCGATCTACTGTTACTAAATGTATCTCTTTTGAACTTTTTTGTCAGTCTGTTTCCAGAGTGCTTCAAACAATGGCTGTTCTTTATTTTCAGCATTTACAGTAAGTAATGGCTTCCTCTCCTGTTATCGTTGTTGGTTTTATAGTTAGAGACACACATCTAAGCTTTGATTGACCATGTGGGCTATAGATTCAGTTTTGGATGTGACTAGAGCCCTTGCAGTAGGGTCACTGTAAGGCGGCATAGTCAAAACACTGCTATTCAGTTCTGACTAAAATATCATACAGGTTTTCACCACTAAGTGATGCACCCACTGAGAAACCTGGTGAAAAAGCTCAACAAATTAAAATGTATTACATTTTTTTCCAATTGCTAGCACACAATTTTTCTAGTATGATTTTATCAAAATACTTTTGCAAAATACCTTTAAATATCATGAAAAATGAAGCTCTGCAACCAAAACTACACAGAGCATTATCAAAATCAAACTTTTGCATGAATTGACACACACTTCATTCATATTACCATATTATTTTTGCCTAACCAACTACACATTAATTGGCAAATTGAAAAGCACCGCCATCTTTAGTATGCTTTGCCATAATACTAAAATATGTATCACAGAAATATTTGCAGATACACACACATGCTGTTGCAACATTTTTTTTCACTATAGTAAACAAGTCAGTGCAACATATGCACAGCAGATATATTTCCCTGGGACTGAACAAAAATATTGTTACAAATAACTGTAAACTGAAAAAGAAAATGTCAGTAAAAATATATTACAGTAAAAAAAAGAGGCAAGAAAAATAATTAGGCAGCATCTTGCCACACAGGCAGATCTGGTCACAACGCCTCATCAACATCACAGGCAATATCTTCCCTTGCCAGAGTTCATACGCTCGGGTGGTATGAGAATGTTGTGAAGTCTGTCCAGAACTGTGAGAATATGGGCTGTGTTGTATGGTCCAAGGTTGTCATGACTGTATAGGACACCATGCATACTGGAGATGGCAGTGCACATTTTGATGTTCCTGCCTCGTTGGTGGCCAATGACGTTTCTCCCCCTTCTTCATGTCTTTGCTAGGTTGAACCCAGCCTCATTTATAAAGATGAACTCATGTGAGATTGCATCCATTTCTAGTACTCCCCATGCATTGTCAGCACATGGTTGATGACATGATCTACAAATGTTGCTCTGATTTCATTTGAAAGTGTTTGTCTTCTTTTGTCATGAAGTCCACTACCTGCTCCACCCCCTACCTTAGGGGGCTCTTATTCTCTACCTCCTTTTTCCTCTTCTTCTTCTCTCTGCAATGTCTTCCATTGTTGTTGTAAAAAAAGGTTCTTACCTGTGGTCTTTTCATAGTGCTTACATCCTGACTGAAGTGTTAACAATTAACCGTTGAGGTGTTTGGCCAGGTGACAAATGTACTTAACCCATTAGCTCAAATAGTGTCATTTTGAATGGCAGAGTTTTAATATGGTAAACATGTCAGATTGTTGTGTCTTAGGCAGAGAACTGTTTTCAGTGAATTAAAAAGGGTCATTTTGAAATGCAAAATGTGTGTAAAGCAGAAAATGGGTTTTGGAACTTTTGAAGACTTAGGAAGAAGATTTGCTTTCTGTGTGTCAGTTTAAATAATTGGGCTGTGCAGGTCATTTTAGTGAATTGGCAACTGGAAAACACTAATACGAGCGAGCAGCAGCACGAGAGCGAGCAGCAGCGCCAAATTTAAAACTCCCAAAGTTAAAAAGTTTATCAAATTTCAACAAATACGGTACGTGCAGCTTGTTAAGTGCGTTCAGTGTAGGATGGTTAGCCAGTCTTCTACCGTCAGCAGCGAGCTATTTACGTGTGATAGGTGTGTGCTATTTAGCACGCTGACGGAAAAGATCGTAGCATTAGAAGAGCACATTCAGTCTTTAGAGAAGGTTTGTGAGGGTAAGGGTAGTGTAGCAGGTGGACTGGATGCCGTAGATAGGCCCACTCAGACTCTGAAGTTAGAGCCCTTAAAGCGGGGCGAAATGGTGAAGACCCGGCAGCATAGTCGCTTAGCCAAAGCTAACGCTAAAGCTGCGGCTAAAGCTAAGGCTAAGTCAACGGAGCACCCCACAGAGACTCGCGTGCCTTATAAAACAGCCCTCCTCAGCGATGCACCCTCTAAGAAGAATAAAGGAACTCTGGTTATTGGAGACTCCATAGTCAGGCACGTTAAATTAGTCAGACCATTAGGGTTTCCAGCGGCCAAAGTCAAATGTATTCCTGGAGCCAGAGCACCGGACATAACGGCTAATCTTAAGGCATTAGGCCAGCAGCGGTTTGCTAAGGTAGTGGTACATGCCGCTGCCAACGATATCCACTAAGGTTAATTTCATAGAGGTGTTAAACTTGGCGAAGGAAATGTCAGATGTGGTAGTATACTCTGGTCCCATTCCAATGCGACGGGGCGACGTAGCCTACAGCAGGTTATGGTCGCTAAACCGCTGGATGTCCAGGTGGTGCTCCGACAATAAATTACCTTTTATCGATAATTGGCGAGTGTTTGAGGGCAAACATGGCCTGTTAGTGCAAGATGGCGTCCATCCCACTCGGGAAGGGGCTGCTGTCTTGTCATGCAACATAGCCCATAGTCTTAGGACAGGCATAGGTAATCACTGACTGTCCAGAGCCCAGGCAATGGAGCAGGTGGTCAAGTTAGTCCGACCATCTGCTTGCTTCTTAGGATACCTAGGACTTTTAATATTGAGACTGTGTCTGTTCCCCGACCTAAACATAGGTTTAAAAATAATCAGAAAGTATGTCTTAATAATCTAATTAATATAGTCACTTCTAACAGAGAACCTGCTGATCACACAGCTCGCTCCTCTGATCTGAAGTTTGGATTATTAAATGTTAAATATATTGTGTCTAAATCCCCTATTGTAAATGAAATGATTACAGATCAGAAGTTTTGTGTTTAACAGAAACCTGGACTAAGCAGAATGAGTATGTAGCATTAAATGAAGCGAGTCCTCCAGCGTACAGCTACATACATCAGCCTTGTCTACCCCGTAGAGGTTAAAGATAGTTTAAAGATCATACAAAAACAGGAATATAACTTTAACACATTTGAAATTCTTTTAAGTAAAGTAATGTATGTAAAGGCAAACAATAAGCCGAGTCAGTCGATTCCAATTATTATTATTTACAGACCACCAGGACCATACTCTGAATATCTTGGTGAATTTGCAGACTTTGTATCGAACCTGGTGGTCTCTGTTGATAGAGCATTAATTGTTGGCGATTTTAATATTCATTTCGAGAATGCAGGCGACCCGTTAAGGACGGCATTTTTATCTATACTCGACTCGACTCGAGTGGGAGTCAATCAGTGTGTTATAGGACCGCCACATAAAGCAGGGCACACTTTAGATGTGATATTATGCTTTTGTATAAATGTAGTGAATGTAGAGATAATCCCACAGTGTGAAATAGTCTTTGATCACTGTCTCGTTTCGTCTAAATATCCCTTAGTCAGAATGTACACATAGCCCCACGTTACTGCATGAAACGTACATTTACATCTATGACTCCGTAAAATTTTAGAAACCGGCTCCCAAATTTATGCACTAAGATTGGATTACCGTCGGATCCCATGGAACTCGACCAGGCAACGGATTGCCTAGAATCTACTTTGTGTTATGTCTTAGATAGTTTAGCCCTAGTTAAAAGACAATTAATTAAAGAAAAAAAGCTCGCACCGTGGTTTAATAATCATTCACGGTCTTTAAAACAGAGCGCCAGAAAAATAGAGCGAAAATGGACAGGATTATTAGTATTTCAGACAGCATGGAAGGAGAACCTCCTGGCTTATAAAAAAGCTCTTAGTGAGGCCAGAACAACCTACCTCTCCTCCCTTATAGAAATTAACAGGAATAATCCCAGGTTCCTGTTTAACACTGTAGCTAAATTAACTAGAAATCGGACCACCACTGACATCCTGTGTCAGTAGTGAGGATTTCAGGAACTTTTTGATGACAAAATTGTAAAGATTAGGCAGACAATTCAGACTGCTAAGATAGTTCCACTAACTAGCTCAGAAGATTTAGAATAAGCTACGCTGTTAGAGAATTTCTGCCCCATAGAAGAGACTGAATTAATTTCACTCATCTCTTCTGCAAAATCATCAACATGTATATTGGATCCGGTGCCAACCCAATTCTTAAAGCAAGTGGTTCTGTCTGTAATAGTTAAAAATAGTTAATACTTCACTCAGCAGTAGGTATGTCCCTAAATCGTTTAAATTAGCAGTGCTTATTAAGAAACCTGACCTCGACCCGAGTAGGGTGTCAAATTACAGGCCGATATCGAATCTTCTTTCTATTTACAAAATCTTAGAAAAAGTAGTAGCACAGCAGTTATGTTCGTACCTACAGCAAAATAACATTCATGAATTTTATCAATCAGGTTTTAGGCCTTATCACAGCACTGAGACGGTACTTGTCAAAGTAGAAAACGATCTGTTATTGGCCTCTGATCACGGCTGCGTCTCTCTCCTAGTTCTATTGGATCTTAGTGCAGCTTTCGACACTAAAGATCATAACATTCCCCTAAATAGATTAGAGAAGGTAGTGGGTATAAAAGGGACGGCCCTTGCCTGGCTCAGGTCCTATTTAACAGACCGCTATCAGTTTGTAGATTGAAATGGCGACCACTCAACGTGCTCATGCCTTAAGTATGGTGTTCCCCAGGGCTTGGTTCATAGTCCGCTACTTTTCTCATTATATATGCTCCCACTCGGGAAGTTAATCCGTAAACATGATGTGAACTTCCACTGTTACGCTGATGACACACAGCTGTACATTTCAGCTCGACCAGATGCAGAACGTCAGTTAAATAGAATTATGTATTAATGACATTAGAAACTGGATGTTAAGCAACTTCCTGCTGCTAAATCCAGAAAAAACAATAGTTCTTTTGCTAGGACTGCCGGTAGCCTGAGATAAGTTTTCTGATCTCACTCTAACATTAGATGGTCTGTCTATAGCATCAAGTGCAACAATCAGAGACTTGGGTGTGATCTTAGATCCCAGTCTTTCATTTAATGCCCATATAGATAATATTACTAAAATAGCATTC
>JAOTRA010000014.1:6123782-6140940 GCA_026260255.1 Pseudolaguvia tuberculata | reverse complement strand
CACACACACACACACACACACACACACACACACACACACACACACACACACACACACACACACACACACTTCTCCTTTCGGCTGCTCCCGTTAGGGGGCGCCACAAAGGATCACTATTCTCCACACTACCCTGCCCTTTACATCTGCGTCCTATCTGCGTGTCTTCCCTAATCACATTCTTAAAAGGTGTTGGACTAATACCTGAAAGATCAGGGTTCGATTTCCATCAAGAAACCACAGTGGGCCCTTCAGCAAGACCCTCAACCCACAATTGCTCAGTTGTAAAACAGACCAACTGTAAGTCGCCCTGGATAAAATGGCAAACTGTAACACATGGGTTATTAGTATTATTATTTTTATTATTAATATATAAATTTAAATATAAAATAACTTCTTTCATTCTGACGCCGCGCGGACTGTTGAAGTAGTGCGCATGCGCAGAAGAGCGTTGTCTCGTAATCACCGGCCCGAGAAAACAAACTGCGCGGAGAGAGCGCGCACGCGGCACAGAGACACTGGGCAGAACAGAAGGACAAATTTTTCAGTCACAGGAGGTCAGTGTTCACATCCACCGCTTTATCAGAGTGTATGCGTGCGTGTGTGCGTATGTATGTATGTATGTATGTATGTGTGTGTGTGTGTGTGTGTTAAACTGGCTGCGGGGTTCGTGCGCGCGGACTAGGCCGAAAGGAGGCCGCTTCAGGATGTGATTTAACTGACGCACAATTCCGCCAATCTTTGGTCAGGAATACACAGACGTCACACACGTCTACCAATCAGCTGCTGTAATGACTGCGCGCGCCGCCCAGAAAAAAGAAATAATATAAAGCATTAAAAATCGAAATTAAAGCGAAAATTTACCAATTAACATTAACAAACAGTGAAGCTTCCGGTTTCCGGTCCGTTTATTCGCGACGCATGTGCTTTACTTTGTATTTATAGAATGTAGTACGACATGCGACACGCGCGCGCAGACAACGTTGCACCCACGTTTTCCACAGGCTCGAGCTTCAACAGAGGAAACTTTAAAACGGGAAGCTTCTGTTTAACGCACGCGGTCCGGACATGTTCGGTTTAACGGAATCGGAGAAGAGGCGCGTGCGTTAGCTTTAGGGACTGAGGTAAACAGCGCGAGGGAGAAACTGATTGCGCGCCATTTTACCTCCAGCGCTGAAATGCACTTCATCATCATTAAATCATTAAAATTTGACAGAAAATAAATTTTGATTAAATGCTTAATTTTTGGCCTTAAAAACATCCGACCCGCTTCAGTTCTGGACGGGCTCGCGATGTGTGCTGTGCAGTCACGTGGCCGCGGAGAACGCTTCTAATTGGACAGTGTGTGGAGGCAGTTTATAAAATCCATTCTCTGACACGCACGTGCGCGCGCCTTCAGCGGAAGTAAAACTACACGCGCGTTTATTTCCTCGTGTTCTTCCGTTAAAGAAACAGAGGGACCACCAATCTACCAACTGAATAAAATGATTAAATATTACATGTGGAATTGAAGATTTGTTTATCCTCTGCACTGATTTACACTCGGATTGCACACGGATGTGATCCAGTGGATCCGGTATTTGTATTGTAAATCCTGTCGTGTGGAACAAGTGTCTCTATCCACGCTGATATAACAACTCGCCACTAGAGTGTGCTGAAGAGCTCAGTGATTTGATGCATATTGGTCATTCATCATCTTACCCGCTTATTCCTGAGTTCGGGCTCACGGGGGTCTGCTGTGCCTATCCCAGCACACATGGGGTGAGGGGCAGGGTGTGCACCCTGGACAAGTCACCAGTCCATCTCAGTCAACACATTCACTCAAATTGTCACTGAACAATTTACAATCACCAATTGACCTGTGGGAGGAAACCCATGCAAGATATCTGCACAGAAGAGATGGGATTCGAACCCAGGCGAATGGGTTGAGGCGACTGTGCTGCCCCTGGCTTACAGCACCTGGTATTCAGGCGGTCTCCCATCCAAGTACTAACCAAGCCCTACCCTGCTTAGCTTCTGAGATCAGACAAGCTCAGGCTTTTTCAGGGTGGTATGGCCGTAAGCGTATAGTGATCAGTTTAAATAAATTATCTTTTTATTGGTGTGTGTGAGAGAGAGAGATTTGATTTAAACTGATATATGAAAGTGTGCCTGGCTGATTAGACGTGTTGGTGTGTGAAAGTTGGTGTGAAGCCCACAGCATGACAAAGACGCCTCCTGACCGTCGAGGGATCACGTTCGAGGTGGGAGCGGCGTTGGAGGCCCGGGACAGTCTGAAGAACTGGTCAGTGTTTTTCTTTGATTTAACATCCCTCCATTTGTGCTAATTTTATTGTGTTTATCTGTGTTAAATGTGTGGAAAGTGGTGGCTTAGTGGATAAGGAGTTTGACTGATACTAGAAAGACAGAGGTTCGATCCCCGCCTCCGTCAAGCAACCACTGTGGGCCCTTGAGCAAGGCTCTCAGCCCACAATTGCTCAGTTGTACAAAAAGAAATCAAATGTAAGTCGTTCTGGATAAGAGCGTCTGCCAAATACTGTAACTGTAATTGTTTGCTTTGTGGTGTTTATGACCCCGAGCGACCCCATATGACCCCGAGTGACCCCACATGACTAAGTGTGTGTTTATCAAGGAGACATGTGTGTTAAAGAGCAGAGATACACCACTGCAGTATTGGAGTTGTTGATTAACTGCACGGCTGACGGGTTTAACTGTGAACTTCAGAGTAGTTTTAATGTTTTATAATTATTGGCACCCCTGTATTCAACATATTCTTCCCTGGGTGGTGGCCAAACGTAATCCCAGGTCTACAGAATAGCCTGTCTTTGCTGGATGTTGAAGTAGATTTGTGGTTCCGCGTCCAGGTCCTTCAGGGGGGTTGTTTTGCTATGTCCTCCACCCACCATGGTGTTTAGGCAAACACAACAACATGGACATTTTCTGACCCTAAGTATCCTAGTGGGGAAGCCTGCAGGCTCTCAGTGACACCGCAGAGTGGAGGGACTGGTAGCTGGGGTCGTGCTCACTGCTGACTGGAATAAATCAATAGGATGGATGGAGAGGCAGTCAGTCTAAAGTGCTGATGTCACCCTCTTCCTTTCTCACCCTCTTCCTCTTTCTTTTACACACAAACCCGTAGATTAAAATAATTAGTTTTTAGATTGAAGAAAAGATGAAGATGGTGGCTGCTTTAATCGGTAGTTAGTTTATCACTGTAAGAACCGTTTGGACTTGATGTTCATGATTCTGGTTGAAATGCTCAGGTACGCTGCTAACATCGAGAAGATTGATTACGAGGATGAGAAGGTCCTGATTCACTACAGACAATGGAGTCATCGTTATGACGAGTGGTTTGACTGGAGCAGTCCTTACCTACGACCGGTGGAACGAATCCAGCTCCGTAGACAAGGCTTGCAGGAGCACAACATGGCGCCAGTGAATGGTTCCTCTGGAAAAGAAAGTTATTTAAAACTTCTAACTTTCATTAAACACTTTCAGATATCCAGCAATCATTTATTTTTCCCTGTTTTCTTTTCCTTCAGGGTTTTCAAACTAACCAGAAGGTTTTAGCTAGCTGGTCCGATTGTCGCTACTATCCGGCGAAGATCCTCTCCCGTGATAAAGATGGTCAGTTATTTTGGCTCCTCGGGGGTTCATAGTGCATGACCAATAAATCCACTGAATATGGAAGTATCTGTGGTCTGTTTTCTTGTTTTTCTCTCACAGATTCTTACACGGTGAGGTTTTTTGATGGTGTTGTTAAAACTGTCAAAGGGATAAAGATTAAGCCCTTCAGAAAGGAGGTAAGACTCCATCCTGGTCGGTGAGCCTGGATTTCACATATTTTACATTAAGTGTTGAAACTGTAGAAATTTCCTGAGGCTCTTCAGTGAAAAGCTCTCACTTCATTACAATCTGCAGAACACCAGCAAGAAACTGGGGCAACCAAGCCGAAAGCGTTCCACAGGAAAAAATGGAAAGACCAAGGAGAACGGAAGAAACCATCAGGATGGCGAGACAGAGTCTGAGGAAGATGATTCAAAAGGGATGGAGAAGTGTGGAAAGCTTCAGGACACCACGTTGGTAAAAACGGAACAGTCAGAGATGCCAAACGGACATAAAGTGCATGAGGAGAACCCATCCAGTGAGGAGCTTAAAATAAAAGTACAGGAACCCGAAGAACAAGCAATCATGGAGATGAATGGAGAAGGAGATGAGCAGAACGTTGGTGAAACATTTCAGAATGGAGCAGATGAGAGATGTGGTGAAGAACAAGAGCAGAAGAAAAAAGAGGCTCCACACAGTCAGAACCGGAAAACAAGAGGCAGATCGGCTGAGGGTACGAACAAACTAATGCAATGGTGTCTTTTTTGTTTTTACTGTGGTGTTTGTGACTTTGGCCAGTGGGTCAAATTTACAAAAAAATCATAAAGTAGTGGTGTGTGGAGAACCTGTGTGTGGAGAACCTCCAAGTGATCTTCTTTAAAATTCAAAGGCCTAGAATCTCAGGTAACCGAGGACTTTCCAAGATAAAAGGATTCTCTTATGAGCACATTGTTCTTCTGGTGGTCTGCTGAAAATGTGGAGTTAGATTTAGATGTTTGTTTATTCTTTTTCAGTTAAAGTACATCGATAAGGTTGTCTTAAGGTTACTTCGAATCTCCTGTTAAATTCCTGTTAAATTATTTTTCTCTGGTTTGAGCTTTTATAGGTTTTTGTTCCAGATGTGTAGAGAACTTTACTGTACGTAGGAGAGTCTGCTACGAAGCCTTTTCAACCAGTCTTCAGATAAATGAAATGAAAGATCTGATTTCCAGTTCCTGTTGGAAAGTTCTTTGGTAGTGTTTTGCTCGTGAGAACCTGGTATGTTCTGCTAGGTGAGGGTATATAAGGTTTTTTGAAGGCATCATTAGGAGGTTGTTGCATTTGGGATAGCTGAAATTAACCTAAGCCAGCAATTTCTAGTGTTTTAATGACCACCGGATTGGAGGTTAAATGTAGGAGTGAGAAGAACATGGTGCTGCTTCATGCTGAAGATAGTAGAGACAGTAGTGGCCTGACTCAGGAACTGAAGTTGCTGCTGAGGCCAAATTATAGCAGAGAATTGATGAGGAACATCCGGTCCATCCTGTCCGTATTTTTCAGTGATTTAATAATAAACCATCATCTACTGACAGACCAGAGATCAGTATATTATATTAATATTTTATATATTAATTTATTTTCTATTATATTTTATTATAATATATATCATTTAATTATATTATTTTCTATTCTATATTATTAGTATTATATTATATAGGGTCTGCTACGCCTATCCCAGCACACATAGAGCGAGAGTCGGGGGTACACCCTGGACGGGCCGCCAGTCCATCTCAGGGCAACACACAGACAAACAACCATTCACACACACATTCACTCCTATGAACAATTTACAATCACCAATCCACCTCATCTGCATGTTTTTGGACTGGGAGGAAACCGGAGCACCCGGAAGAAAACCCAGGCAAGCACAGGGAGAACATGCAAACTCCGCATAATCTCCTTCCCGGGTATCGAACCCGGGACCTTCTTGTTGTGAGGCGACCGTGCTAACCACTACACCACCGCGCCGCCCTCAGATATCATTTAAAAAAAAAAGTTTGTTACTTTGAAATACATTAATTTCTCCGTCTCCATGTGGCCATCAGTGTTTTTCTATAGAACCAGGTTCTCCACTGGTTTGTTTCATGTTGGTCGGCGTGTGTGTCCCACACAGGGAAAGACTCAGATCAAGTCAGTGTTCCAGAGCTGAGGAAACGACGTGCGTCTTCAGGACAGACACCTCCATCTAAGAGGAGCAGAGCCAATACTACAGGTCCATATGATTACACCTGTCCTGTCCTCTGTCTCTGTTTCTCTGTGTCTTTCTTTGTGTGTGTCTGTCTCTCTATCTCTTTGTGTCTGTCTCTCTCTGTTTGTGTGTGTCTGTGTCTCTCTCTCTGTTTTTCTGTGTGTCTCTCTTTCTCTGTGTCTGTCTCTGTGTGTCTCTCTTTTTATTTTTTTGTCCCTAAAATGGGACACCGTCTTAAGAACGTACTGTATTTGTGTGTTCAGACAGAAGTAGTCGTAACCAGATCAGACCAGTCCAATCAGGTTCTGTTCCAGAATGTCTCACTGATGTTCTGCTGGAGAACCCCAAGACTATTGCACAGACAGCGTCTTCTCCTGATCTCGGTACATGAGAAAGCGTGTACACACACACACACACACACACACACACTATCTGTATAAAAATAATTAGATTAATTTTCTTTGTTTTTTCTCAGCAACTTTGTTGCAAAGACACGTCCACCTGCCAACCACCAATAAATACAGCAGAGAACCCTGTAAGTCCCTGATGAAAACCACTCAATTTACTGTTACTTCCTCAAGTTCAGTTTAGGAAAGTTTAGTTTTACTGTAATTTATTTATTTTAATAATCACGATGTGTGCGTGTGTGTGTGTTTCCCCACAGTGTATCGGGTCATTAAGAACCAACCGCCGCCCATCCTGTCCATCGAACTGGACCATAACCCGTTTAAGTGTCAGGTCCAGGGCTGCACTAAGTCCTTCCGCAAGGCGTCTCTGCTGCACTACCATATGAAGTATTACCATTCCGAAAGCGAGCTGTGTTCCTCACACAGCACACACACCTCCGAAACACAAGTCCAGGAGAACCACACACACACTTCTGACACTCCCCGCAGACGTCGCACTGTTTCTGCATCACTGGGTAAGAGCACAGGGTGAGACGTCAGGAGAACTCAAACATTCAATAGATATTATTTATTGTATAACTATTATTGAGGGGGGGGGTTGGGGGGGAGAGGCTGTGTTTCTCATACTGTCTCTTGTACAGACACTCCATCCCCACTGAGTGACAGTAAATCCAGTCACACCCCGTCACCCCATACTGCGAACGGTGTGTATCGTCAGCGCAGCTCCTCCCACTGCGAGAGGACCAAAGAGAACCAGCACACTAACCGAGCGCTGTATGACCACAGAGACTGGGTTACCATGGAAACAGGTATGGGAGTGCATTCCTCTGTTCACATCTGCTGCTGGAAACGGAGCTGTTAAAACGCAGATCATTACTGATTTACACATTTCTGGATTAGAACGAGAGAAACGGAGGGAAAGGAAAGCAAGGGATTTTTGCATCAAGTCAAAGAAGAAAAAAAAGAAGAAAAAGAGATCCAAGTCAGGTAAGACTGTCGGCCATGTGGCCTGAATTCTGCCATGTGTTCATCAGCCTTTCCTTTATTTTATTGCTCTACAGTAACACACACACACACGCACACATTGCTGCTCTAGTCATTTCTAATAAAATGTCTGATCAGCTTTTCGGGTTTCATCAGTGTGTAGTGTGTACTGCTTATCTTCAGTACGTCCTTCAGGCAACCATTAATCAATCAATCGATCAATCAATCAGTCAGTGACGTTAATAAAGCTCATGTTTCCGTCTAAACTGTTTGAATCATGTATGTTTGAGGCGTGTTTCCTCCTGTGTGAAAGTTTTTTTTTTTGTTTTTTTTTCTCCATCAACTAATAATTCCTGGGGGAGGGGGGTACGTCTTTCCGTGGGTGGGTGTGTGGGTGGATCGTGTATCTTGTATATCCTAATACTGTGTGGCATCTGCTTTCCCTTCCTCTCACAGAATCTCATGGCAGTGATAAGAGCAATGGCTTTAGTTCGTGCCCCTGCAATCCAAATCTATCCCTCAAATTGCCCCCCTCCCACAAACACCGTTCCTCCGCTGCACACGTCCCTGACTCAGAGCTGGACGATGGTGGGTATGAAGCACAGGGGCCCCCGTTCACCCAGGCTTCCTCTCTGCTTTCATTTTCTAATCATCATCTTGACCTTTTTGTTTTAGGCTTTGCTCTGTCTGTCACACACACACACACATTTCTCGTGGGTGTGGGTATGTGTGTGTGGGATGGTCAAGTAAATTGTTTTGGGTTTTCTGGTTCTGCAGGTGAAGACAGTGGCAGTGATTGGTCAACAGACAGCCCCCTGTGGAGCGAGGACGAGTCGGAGATGGGGCTCGATCTAAACACACCTTTCTGTGATCAGGGGGTGGAGATGATGGGCCATGAGTCGGAGATAGTGCGCTGTGTGTGTGAGGTGCAGGAGGAGAACGACTTCATGATCCAGGTGGGATTCAATGTGCTTAAATACAGAGCCACGTTTGCACTTTCAGAACACACACACACCGATAAAGAACACTTCCCATGGTGGCGGTGGAATTGTTAATTTATCAGTTTAACGTTCTTATTAAAATATGAACATCAAAATATCTTACCGGTCATTAATGACTGATTATAATGCTTTGATTAATAATAAGAGGTGTGTGTGTGTGTGTGCGCGCGTGTGCGTGCAGTGAAACATTACAGGGTGAATGAAAGTGTTTTTATTCTGTTTTTCTTTCTCTTCAGTGTGATGAGTGTTTATGTTGGCAGCATGGGACCTGCATGGGTTTGTATGAGGACAGCGTCCCAGACACCTACAGCTGCTACATCTGCAGGGACCCACCTGGTGAGCTGGGTTAACTTCCGTTCTCAGCATTCTCACAGTGACTACCAGAAAACAGGATCCGTCCCACTGTTGCATTATTATAAATGTATTGTGTATTAAAGATAAACTGAGGTTCCAGGTACGAGACTGAGATCATGTAAAAACACAAACCTTTTGGGTCACTGACTGAACTACACGGCAGAGTGTAAACAATGATTAACGCAATAACTTTTAATCTGATGAACCAATTAATCGTTACATTACTCCCCCCAGTTAATCCCACCTCCCCAAAACGTACAGGTTTCAATGAGAATCAGGAAAGAGAAGATGTTTAAAAGTAGTATGTTGGGATTGCTGTAGTCGTGTGTGTGTGTGTGTTCCGAATGCTTTATGTTTAGCTCAAAGACAAAGTCAGCGCTACTGGTACGACAAGGACTGGCTCAGCACCGGTCATATGTACGGCCTCCCCTTCTTAGAAGAAAACTACTCGCATCAAAACAGCAAGAAAATGGCAGCCACCCATCAGCTTCTGGGAGACGTTCACCGCGTGTTCGAGGTGTTAAACGGTCTTCAGCTCAAAATGAGCATTTTACAGTAAGAGTGTATTCTAATCACAGTTTTCAGCACTAGAGGAGTTAATAGTTTGTTGGAGGGGGGTTAGAATATAGCCTGCTTTGTGGGATTATTGTCTGAAAACCGGCATGTTTTTGCTGCATGTTGGGGACACCGCATTAATCTTGCATGCAGACTGTAGAAATAACTGAGTTAATGCAGAACCTGCAGGCGCTCGCATTTCTAAACCCGAACCTCCATCTGGTTGTTTCTGCTGGACATTTGGGGGTTAAATAGTTTTGATTGTTGGTTTAGAATCCATCGCAGTGCACTTAGGGCGAAAAGCAGCGGTCCACCCTGAACAGGTCTCCAGACCATCGCTGGGCTACTCGCACACTCCTTCTTACAGGCGATTTTAGAATTTCCTCTGCGTCCTGACGTTCACTCGGTTTCATCCATTAAATTCCGCTTGTATTTTACTCTACACTTCAGACGGCACATGTTTAACATCTAGGATGTTCCGCTTCAGGGCTCAGACTCACCCTGACCTGAAACTGTGGCGGCAGCCTTGGAAGCCCTCAGACGGGATGCTCAGGAAGGGGATGGTGCATTCCGGTGTTGCCACGCCCTCTCCCTTGTCCCCGTGCGGAGCGGATTCTCCAGAACAGTCTGTCCCGGCAGCCTTCTCCTTCCAGACGTCCTACATCAGTAGCGAGCACTGCTATCAGAAGCCACATGCGTATTATCCTGCGCTGGAGCAGCGGCTGGTAGTGGAGACACGCAGCACCGAGCAGCTTCTGGAGCTCGAGACACGCAAACTGCAGCTGACCAACGCTAAGGTCCTCCAGTGTTCTGATATAATCAGTGCTTTTTTTTTTCCTGCTGGTTTCTGATTTGTGTAAAAGCTTCACGGGTCTGTTAATATTTTTAGGAGCTGGAGTGTCGCATGAAGCTTCTGGCAGCCGGAGAGAGAGAGAAGACCTGTACCGGACAGGTTAAAGAAGAGGAGCCTGAGCCAGTCGCCTGTGACACCAAACCCGATCCTGACCTCCTGCTACATCAGCAATGGCAGCTGAACCTTCTGGAGCACATCGAAGCTGTGCAAGAGGAAGTCAGTCACAGGATGGACCTGATCGAACGAGAGCTGGATGGTGAGCAGGAATCTCAGGCTGGACCATGAGGACTTTTATTATATAAAGATTTGTTTAAATTAAACTGATAACCTAAAAAATAACGCTATTGTAAAGTTTACACTGAAATGTGGACCGACTGCCCACTGTTCCATCAACGTTTTCTTCTAATCGCTACCTGCATTATTCAGAGTAATAATAATATTTACATTTACAGCATTTAGCAGACGCCCTTGTCCAGAGAGTCTCTGAGCTTTTTGCTAAGTTACAGACTTAAAATACAAGCAAGCTTAAACTCTGTTGAGAGGGATTTTTTTTTATACATACAAAGAATCAAGACAGTTCAGGGAAGAGGTAGTATTTTACAAAAAGGTGGGTCTTCACCCGTCGCTTAAAGATAGCTAGAGACTCTGCTGTTCGGACATCTATGGGAAGTTCATTCCACCACCTCGGTGCCAGGACAGAGAAGAGTCTTGATTGTGTGTGTGTGTGTGTGTATAATAATAATAGTGTGTGTGTGTGTGTTCTCCGTTTGTCCAGTTTTAGAAAGTTGGCTGGACTACACCGGGGAGCTGGAACCTCCGGAACCTCTCGCTCGTCTCCCTCAGCTTAAACACCGCATCCGACAGTTACTCACAGACCTGGGAACCGTGCAGCAGATTGCACTGTGCTCTTCGTCCACATGAGGGCGACAAAGTACACATATTCTCCTGAACCCTGAACTTGAGCAGTGTTACGCTCTGAGCGAAAAACTGTCAACCAACGAAGGAACCTACGAGAGAAAGGAGACGGAATAAATATCTGGAATGTTTAATATGTTGTTTGTGCTTCAGGTTCGAACATGAACTTTAATGTTTTTGCAGGGAAATAAGTTCAGTTAAGCACTTAAATTTATTAATGCGATTAAAATTTGGTTCATTTTCTCAGTTTTTCTTATTAACGTTATGCAAAAACATCACCAGTTTCATCTGTGACCACCAGTGTCATCTGTGACTCTTTTCCTCTGAACTGATTTGAATATTGGAGGCTTCAGGCAAAGAGCCCCCAGGTGGGACTGGGGTCCTGTAATGTAATTTTAGTTTTACAGTTTTCGCATCTTACTTTTCTATTTGTTTTTGTGAGACAACAACTGCCCACCGGTCCAACAACGGCCCACCGGTGCAGCTTTCACTTTGATTTACTGTGACTGATTTATTACTGCTGAAAATAATCATTTCTCCCTCCAGTGTCTCTTCTTCTCTTTCTCCACTGTTTCTTCTCTTTCTCCAGTGTCTCTTCTGTTCATTCTCTCGCATCTTTTTGTTTTTGTTTCTGTTGTTTATAAATGCAAATGTTGTTTTTTTCTGTAACATTCATGAAGCACAAAAATTCTTTATTTAAACTGTATACCTTCTGGACCCCTGTTTGTCTCTCTCTCTCTCTTTCCATTTTAAAGCTGTTGACATCGTTTTCAATTTATTATAACAATTTCAGTTATTGAGTTTGTTCGAGTTTAAAGAAAACACACACACCGTCCGTGTAAGTGTCTGTAGGCAGGATTGTTAACCACAAGAGTGTTACACCTGATCGCGTTCGTCTCCTTTCGGCTGCTCCCGTTAGGAATCGTTCTTCTCCACCCTACCCTGTCCTCTACATCTGTCTCTTTCACCCCAATTACCTGCATATCTTCCTTCACCACATCCATAAACCTCCTCTTTGGTCTTCCTCTTTTCCTCCTGCCCACCACCTCCATCCTCAGCATTCTTCTACCAATATACTGCATGTCTCTCCTCTGTACATGTCCAAACCATCTCAACCTGTCCTCTCTCACCTTGTCTCCAAAATCTGATCGCGTTCGAATATTATTTTTAAAAAAAATTTTTTTAATTATAATCCATAAAATTATTTTTTGAAAGCATTAATATTAAATTTATGAACATAAAGCAATTTATTTTATTTAATATTTATATATAAATATCTAATATAATAGAATAACGCTTTGAACACTAATCGCCTCGCGCGGATTTATAGTCATGTAATTATGACGTAAGGAAAAAATCGAATGACGTCATCCGTGCTGTAGACAGCTAATATCGGGAACCGGAAGTCGTTTGAGCTCCAACCATGTCGCTCGTGACTCCGCCTCTCGGACTGTACAGACACACACACACGCGCGCGCTCCCGGTATCGTTCCCGAGTTTAATTCCTGCTCCGGTTTAAGTGTCTCCGAACGGTAAGTCCTGTCCTACTGCGCATGCGTCACTCATTAGCTAGCTAATATTAATGTAGCGTTTAATCGGCGGTGACACGGATAGCCGGAGAAAACCTGTAAAACACCGAAGCTAATCGGCAGCACCTTCAGTTAGGGGAGAAAACACTGAAGCTAATCGGCAGCACCTTCAGTTAGGGGAGAAAACACTGAGGTACAAAACCCCGAGGAATAAAGTGTCCGATAGACGGACGGCTAGAACGTGGACTCTGTGAAGCTAACGGGCTAATCGGTGTCCACACACTCAATGATAGAAGGTCAGGTCAAGCTCGAGCTCTCGCACCCGCGCCATCCATCCATCCATCCATCCGGGACGAGGCGAAAGGCATCTAAAGATCTATATCGGATGTACAGTTTGTGATTATACGTCAGTTTTACAGCTTGTGTGCGTGTGTGCGTGTCCGGTGGGTTTTATTCCCATTGCAGCGCAGCACAGCGCAAGGACTGAAACGGTTTGTGTTTGTGCGCGCGCGCGCGCTGATTATTACAGTCGATCTAAAACGCTGTTAAATCCTGTGTTCTGATTCGTCGGTTGAGTTTATTATAGTTTATAACAATTTATTTTGATTGCACTTTTAATGCTAAGCGGTGCCGGGTTTCTGTGTGGTGCCGGGTTCAGGGTTCAGTTAATGAATTGGTGTAAATGGATTTAATATGATGAGAGGAAAGAAAAGAAGTCGGTCCATCATCATCCCTTTATCTCGTTTAGAGATTATTATTATTAGATACAGTATGTTTCTAACAGTTAATAGAAAATAAATAGTAAGACTTTGTACACACGCACACACTGTTTTCCCCTGGTAGGTTTGTGTATTGTTATTGTTGTTTGTGAGGTGAAACCACAGCTGGAATAACATCTGGTGTACAAACATGTTGATGATGTTTGTAGTCTGATTAATGTTAATGTGTGTTTCTGAGTTTGGTGTTCATCAGATTGTGGAGTTGGTTTCTGATCTAAAATAATCGATTCATCCACCCACCATGTGGAGATCTCCTCCAGCCTGATGAACCTCAACCCACTCACGAGAAACAGGAGAAGAACTTGAACCGAATGGTTTCTGCCTTTAGATTACTGTTTGTTCATTAAACCTGATTTGATGTACCAGATGGTTTAAAGCCTGCAGATCAGTGGTGGACGTGTCCTTACACACACACACACACACACACACACACACCAGGTCTCTTTCTACCATGTCTGTTGAAGATCATGAAACACACTGTGATCCTTTGATCTTTTTCTACCTGGGTTTTGGTTCTCTGCTTTTTCTCTTTTGTTGTTGTTAAAGTTTCGGATTTACACCCGAGGTTCTTCCTGCTCCAACACCTCCTGTAATAATTTGGGTTTGAGACAGGCGCTGACCCAAGGGCTTATCAGCTATATTGCTCAGTTTTCTCCTTAATTACTGGAAATCTTCTCATTCCTGCTACAGGTTGTTACAGGTTCGAATGTTTAAAGCAAAGTGTTGCCCCGTCGGCTAGAAACTGTTGCTGAACTGTTTTGTGTTAGTTGGTTCTGAAGGTCATCCTGTGGAGTGAATTTCAAACCCTGGATCAGGAAGTGAAATCTCCCATGGCTTGTTGTTCCTCTCTTTACTTCACCTGATGTTCGTCATCATCTTCTCACCATACCAACGGCTTCCCTGAGCAACAACGGTTTCACTGCTGTGTGTTTCCCCGTAAACCTGCCGGTGCACATTCTTCTTCAGTGGAACTGCTCTGCCTGTCTACTTTTGTGTCCTGGTCAGTCTGATGGTCACTGCAGGGGACATACGTCACACGCTGTTCATCATAATCTAATCAATAATCACAGGATCTTAATGTCCAAGCGCTTCACAGCACTGGTGGTATCAGAGCTGGTCTAAAACTAGGACACAAGATAAATCCTAATGCACTTGATGCATGTAAAATTGCTGACGGTGCTGCAGTTCTACCTGCAGCCCCTCCATCCAACGGTTCTACTCTTTGTCGTCTTATTTTCCATGAAAATACACACACACACACAAATGTATGATAATCTATAGATCTAGTGATTGTTGCGAAATGATATACTAAGTAATATTTGTTCAGTTGCGTGTCCTCTCAGTGTCCTTTCCGTGTCCTCTCTGTGTCCTTGCAGCTGTTTTAGCTCGATGCTCACTGTACACATAAATATTCACTGCATCATTGAACGGCTTAAAAACTCAACGTTTATAGTCTGCTCAGCTTCCTGGACTGGTTAACCTTCTGAATGTTCTTCAGCTCAGTCAGTGCAGTAGTTATTGATTGTCTATTAATGCAGACATGCAGGAGTTAAATCTGTAATTACCAGTGACCAGCTGTCTGGTGGGAACCGGTACCACCTTACTAGTCTGGGGACAGGACAAATGTATGTTAAAGTAATATTTAGTTTGAGTTAGGAGCAGTGATGCTAATGGTTCTGCTAATGAGACTGTAGAACGTAGTGCAGTTAAAAGTGGTAGAGACCCACCCACGGTGTCTACCAACAAAATGGAACAACTACAAGTGGTATTTGATTAATCCATAAAATGGAAAGAGACGTGTCACAGGTGAAGATTTACTACCAGTTCCAGATATGATGAATGATGTAACTGGTGTCCTTGTAAGGATCTGATGCTTTCTTCTAGCTGTGAGAGTATTGATAGTGGAGAGATGTGCAGTTAATCCTATGAATGAAACCCTCAGATCATCCAAAGCTTACCACCATCAGAACACGCTGTGAACTCCAGATGGGGACGGTGGTCATGTGCTGGTAAAGTGATCCTGACTACAGCAGTCTGTTAAATATTTCAGGTGTTTGCTCTCGGCTGGGTTTTATATTCCCGAATGGCATCAGACAGAAACAGACCAGTAGAAAAATCCATAACGAGCTGTAGACCACTGGGAAACCTCTCCGCCCCTCATTAGAATAATACACTGGCTTGTGTTTATGGTTTACAGGCTGGAGGGTTTGCAGTGAGGGTACTGAGAGAGTGAACGAGGGTATGAGAGTATGTGTGAATGTGCAAAAGTGTGTGTGTGTATGGGTTTATCCAGCCTGGTGGGGATCTAAACTTAAATACGCAAAGACATGTGGAGACGTGTGACAGCAGAGACCAAAACCCACGTCCCCACCATTCTAAAATGTTATAAATCTTTGAAAAACAAAAAGGAACAGTTAAGGAAGATTTTTAGGTTGAAGAAAAATATAGAAAGGTTCTTGCTTAGCAGAGGATCTTTACATCCCAATGAAATGATAGCACTGAAGATTCTCCACTCCTCCATACTGCTAATACTGATTAGTCTGTGGTGGGGTCATTACACCAACGTTCATCAACAGAGGTATCAACACACATAAAGAACAATCATTTAATGTAGAACTGGACTGTTAGTTTGGGGAGGTGATCAGACCTGGTCTTGATCAGACCTTCAGCAGGTCTGGTGTGTGTTTGTTTTGTCCACGCGGTTGGTTTGTGTCCGTTTCTCAAAGGTTCGTTATTGATGATGTTTGTTTTGACAACATGGGCCACAAAAGGTGTGTGTGTGTGTGTGTGTGTGTGTGTGTGTGTGTGTGTGTGTGTGTGTGTGTGTGTGTGTGTGTGTGTGTGCACACTATACACCAATAAACCTTCAACATTAATACGGGCTACCAAATGGCAGACCAACAGCTTCTAACTGAATTCTAGACATCACATGAAATAATCAATAATCAAACTGGGAACAATCACATTTTCTGTAACTTAACTTTTTTGTTGCATAACTCTATTATTAGCCAATATGATGTAGTGTGTAAACACACACACACACACACACACACACACACACACACACACACACACGGGTATATTAGTATGCTACTATAAGTGTTGTATTGTGCAGGTTTTAAGGGAAAAGGGAACATTGCTGATGTGAGGTTACTGAAGCTATAGGAGAGGTTCTGTGACTATGTTCTGATATTGACAGTCCTCGGTCCAGATTATGTTTGGACCGGTACTGTGATGAGACTTGCTTTGGTTCGGTTCTGAAGTCTGAAATGTACAGTAAAAAGGGTGTGCTGACAAGAGTAAGTATGGTGTATGGCCTGGTTGCTATAGCGACAAGAAGAAAAGGATGGCTTCAAGCGCACCAGTAATCAGTGAGCTGGGGTTTTCTTCTCTCTGTCAGACTGTAAGGCAGACGCAGTTGAGCAAATGATCTAACCAAAGTTTAGCAGTGCTAGCCTGGTGATCCTGTAACAATCACCACCTTACAAGCAAGCTACCATTATTTATTTAAAAAGTGTTGGGATAAAAGCAAAAGTTAAACAACAAGCAGTTTTCCGTCCCTTCATCTGGTCAAGAACAGAAGAGAAGCATTTTATTTACAATGAACTAAACTGTGGGGGAAAAAAATAACTCAATTATTTCTGTGTCCAAATCTGAAGCTTCTGCCATTTACATTCTGTCCATTATTGTGATAATAAAAGTCACCGTACATAGAAATGAACCCGTATCACTGGCAAAAACATCAACATGCTTATTTTTTTTTCAAAAGATGATCTGGACGATACTGAGCTAATGTACGTACTCACACACACACACACACACACACACACACACACACACACACACACACACACAGAGCATCAAATTGTCTGAGTACCAACGTGTGTGTGTGTGTGTGTGTGTGTGTGTGTGTGTGTGTGTGTGTGTGTGTGTGTGTGTGTGTGTGTGTGT
>JAOTRA010000014.1:6034678-6045066 GCA_026260255.1 Pseudolaguvia tuberculata | reverse complement strand
CTCATTCACTCACTCAATTCACTCACTCACCTCATTCACTCACTCAACTCATTCACTCACTCAATTCACTCACTCACTCACTCACCTCATTCACTCACTCAATTCACTCACTCACTCACTCACCTCATTCACTCACTCAATTCACTCACTCACTCAACTCATTCACTCACTCAATTCACTCAATTCATTCACTCACTCAATTCACTCAGTCAACTCACTCAATTCATTCACTCACTCACTCACTCACTCACACCTCATTCACTCACTCAACTCACTCAATTCATTCACTCACTCACTCACTCACTCACTCACACCTCATTCACTCACTCAACTCACTCAATTCATTTACTCATTCACTCACTCAACTCATTCACTCTACTCACTCACTCAACTCATTCACTCACTTACTCAATTCATTCACTCAATTCACTCAACTCACTCACTCCCTCTCTCTCTGATTAAAAGTAAAGTGGTGGCTTAGTGGTTAAGGTGTTGAACTAACACCAGAAAGACCAGGGTTCAATTCCCAGCACCACCAAGACATACCCATAACCCTCAATTGCTCAGTTGTAAGTCGCTCTGTAAATGTAAATGTAATGTAACGTAAAGGGCCGGATGTGCTATTGCTCCCCCTTGTGGCTAGTAAAATTGCGTAATAAATGTATAAGAAGATTGTTACAGCTGTACAGACAGACATACAGCTATAAGGCAACTTTTCATTTTCCTCACGCTGTGATTTGTTTCATTGTGTGTGTGTGTGTGTGTGTGTGTGCTAGATAAAGTTTTGGAGATTTTAACATATTAATGTTTAGAATCCATTAACGAACTGATTAATAGAAACTGAAACAAATGTTTGTCACAAAAGTCTGTATGTCATTTCCATCATCTTCAGGCTGAAGGGAGGAAACCACTGAAGGGAGGAAACCACTGAGCAGTAGCACATGTTTCTGAAGGTTTGGAGCTGTAAGTGCTCCGTTGTTCGATCCTGCAGCCGTTTGTCCCTTGTTTTAAGATGTTTTTCTAATACACAATATTGCAGCGCTAAAAAAAATAATGCGGTTATTTTATTTTAATAATATTTGTAATTTATAATAACCTAATTATTGTCACAAACAGTTGAGGTTCTGTATATTTGTTTTTTATTTATTTATTTATTTATTTACTGACCTTTTCTTCCCCATAGACGGGTCGAGGCTCTTCTGTCCTGTGTTTCCAGATACACACACTTTCCTTACCATGGGTGGTGCTGTGAGTGCTGGAGAGGACAACGATGAACTGATCGACAACCTGAAGGAGGCGCACTACATACGCTCGGATCTGGTAGAACGGGCTTTCCGGGCTATTGATCGCGCTGATTATTATTTGGAGGAGTACAAGGACAGTGCCTACAAAGACCTGGCCTGGAGACATGGCAACCTCCATCTCTCTGCACCGTGCATATATTCAGAGGTGATGGAGGCTCTGGAATTGCAGCCGGGCCTTTCATTTCTCAACCTCGGCAGTGGAACCGGCTACCTGAGCACCATGGTGGGCCTCATTCTCGGTCAGTTACATTACTTTATAAGCTCCACTACACCACAGTGCTTGTCTTATTATTATTATTATTACTAATAATCATTATGATCAAAATAATAATTGATTTATTTTAAAGTTAATCTCTGAACATTGTTTTTTAAGACTTTGAAACATTTTGATTTACAGGTCCGTTTGGTGTGAATCACGGTGTTGAGCTACATGCAGATGTGGTGGACTACGCCTACCAGAAACTGGACGACTTCATCAAAACCAGTGACAGTTTTGACAGGTGAGCGCAGTGTGTGTTGAGTGTGTGCATTATTTATTAGAAACCTCTGCAGGGGAAAAGAGCCTGTCGCAGCATTTGCATGGATTTTTATTATGCGTGGTTTATGATGGATGTTTTATGTGAATGCAGTTTTATTTGCATTTCCATTAAAATATTTCTGGTTCCACACACCATCGAATGCAGCGAGTGCTGAAGATGGAATATTGCAACTCTCCGCCATTGTTCAACCTCTACTATTTATAACTAATTACAATTAATGTTGTTTAATATCCTGTTTTTTTTATTATAAAAGGTGTTTTGTGTGTGTGTGTGTGTGTGTGTGTGTGTGTGTGTGTGTGTGTGTGTGTGTGTGTGTAGGTTTGAGTTTTGTGAGCCGTCCTTTGTGGTAGGAAACTGTCTGGAGATCCCTGTGGAGAGTCGGCAGTATGACCGTGTGTACTGTGGAGCCGGAGTACAGAAAGAATATGAGAGCTACATGAAGAACATGCTGAAGGTTGGAGGAATCTTAGTTCTGCCGCTGGAGGAGAAGGTAAAAGTCTGAAATCATCTTCATTTGGATCTGTATGTTTAAGTAAATACGTGTGAAATTGAATAAATCATCTAAATTACTTCCATGTTGAAGTGGGTCAAGGTTCGAGGTAGGGGGGTCTCAGTTTTATGTTAATCAATTAGAAGAGCAAGAAATGACATTTTAATTTGCTTTAAATTCCACATGATTTTGTTTCTTTATTGAAATGAGATGAACATTGGCTGAGGTTTTGGATGAAGAACTGTAGCTTAAACTCAACCTCCCAACCACCACCGAACCCCCTCACCGAACCCGAACCACCTCACTGAACCCGATCTCTAACTCTAACCCTAAGAGAGAAAATAGAACAGAGGAAAATGGCATGTTGGACATTTGAACAAACCGAAAGAGAAAGAAAGAAAGTGTTTTGCAGTCTGTCACTCAAAGACACTAATTACTTGGGGGTTTTTTTCTTTTCTTTTTTTTTTTCAGTTGACCAAGATCACACGGACGGGACAAAATTCCTGGGAGACAAAGAAAATCATCGCCGTTACATTCGCTCCTTTACTTCAGCCCAAACAGAACATTAATGGAAGAGGGCGGAGTGACGGGCGTGTCCCTTTACGTGAGTTTCCCCAACTCCAACTGTCCAATGAGCCACTGATTTACAAATCCGTGTAATGATTTCTAAGTTATAAGTTTATTAACTAACAAGCAACTGAATTCATTACTAATAACTTATTTTACCACCAGAATCAACACCAGCTTAGGGTCCATAATTCTGGTAGCTGATTCACTTTTCACTACGTCTCATCTCGTCTTGCTTTTATCTTCAGAATTGAAGAATTTATTACATTCGCATGTGGAATCTTGTGATTTTATTTATGTAATAATGGAATTTTATTGGAATAATATTGGGAATCCTGGACATTATTGTCTGATTTAAAGCACAGTGATGGTAGCATCATTTTGAGCATTACACTGGATCTCTTTATTGCTTTACAGGGGGTTGAAGGTTGGTTCGATACAGTTACAGTTACAGTTCAACATTTGGCAGATGTTCTTATCCAGAGCGACTTACATTTGGTCTCTTTTTTACAACTGAGCAATTGTGGGTTAAGGGCCTTGCTCAAGGGCCCACAGTAATTGCTTGGTGGAGGTGGGAATCGAACCCCGGTCTTCCTGATATTAGTCCAACACCTTAACCACTAGGCTACCACTTCCCACTGATGTATGTGGTTCGATGTATGTAACCAAAACTTTAACCTGATCAAACCCTGAATACTTCATATCTATTATTATTAAATATTAGCTTAATGAAATGCTTCCTTTATTATTGCAGCCATTTTTGAAGTGCGCACGCTGCAGGATTTGGCACGCATCTCTATCCGACACACCTTGCGCCAGCCGATGGAGCCGAGAGAGAGCAGCTCCAAAAGGCGAGTATCATTTCCTGGAGCTCGCGCCATGCACCGCTATGGGCCTCGCTTCGAGCGCCGCCGCTTCTGTCGCCGCTTCTACCGCCAGTGCATCACCTCCACGATTCTTCACGAGTCCATGATGCCTATGGCTGCAGAGGACTGCAGCTACCCAGGAGGAGTGGAAGAGGAGGAAGAGGAGGAAGTTGAGGAGGAGAAGAACTGCAACCAAACAGACGGAAATCTGCAGGAAGAGGATGAGGAGATGGAGAGTGCTGCTGATGAAGATGAGAAGGTCAAGCAAGCTGAGGCACCGGTCAATGTTCTGAGGCAAAAGATCCTGGGACTGCCCCTGCCTGACCCGCTTAAGATGTACCTTTTATATTATCGTGAGAAATGAGCTTTTAGAAATGCAGGTCCAGCGGGCTGAGCAGAATTCTGAAAGGTCCAAGTCCGGGAGTTTACCCAGAATTCCATTGCTACCTGTTTTCCCAGTGGTCTGTAAACTAGCTGCATTCTGGATGCATGAACTCATACTGGTGTCCTTCCTTCGCCAAGCGCTGGATCATTCTCCGTCTCATCTGTAATTCCTTTGTGATTCCTAAGTATGGTGGACTGATTGACTCCAGTAAGAGAAGTGTGATGTCATTGGTCGGCTGACAGTTGCATCATTTTTGAAGGTTTGGAAAAATTTGTGGTGGGGGAAAAAAATGCTTGTCTAACAGTCTCCCGTATCCTGTGGTAGATTGGTAGACCTACTGTTACCTGAATTCCATTGTGATGTGCTTTAACACTGGATGCTGTAATAATCAGTGAATAATTGTGAAAAAGGAATTTTTGCCCCACTTATTGTAACATCATGGTGAATCTGTTCCAAACCACATGATAACCTTTGACCCAATTCCTTCGCACAGTATGCCCCGCCCACTAGAAAATAATACAACAGCACTGAGTCCGAGTCTGGGGAAGTATAGATGGGTATCTTGGTAGTGGTGGTTGTAAGGGGGTCATAATTTATAAAACCTAATTATTTTTATTGTCACGTTGAATAGGCAGGTTTTATAGCTATTTTTATAAATTAAAATTGAGATCCCTTGAATTAGAATATAGATCATTTTATTTTAAATGTATTTTATTATACATTTTAATACGAGTCATTATATTCTAAAGCGTTTTAAATTAATGTCTCAGGAATCGTTCAATTGACCAAAATATTAATAATCAAAAATTGTTGGGTTTTTTTTTTGCAAATCTGATTCTTGGATTTTATAACAAACCTATTCAATGATTTTTCTGCTGATTTTTCCACCGAAACACTTCAAACTAATTCATTCAGTCATTAAATCCATACGCCAGGAAGTGAACGTCAGTGTAAGAACATAGGCAGAGTTTCAACCTTCAATAAATTCCAATTTGCACACCGTAACCAAAGTTTACACTTGTTCTTGATTTAGATGCTGATTCTGCCCCCATCTTACCCCAGAATCTCACACCTGCCACTCGAACCAGAATCTCACACCTGCCATCAATGTGACAAAACCAATTCTTCACTCAGAAATGACTGGATTTCCTTCTTATTCTGTTTGTGATGATGGGATGGATTTGTAAGTGTGTCTGGGATGTGGAATAATTTATCATTTCTATTTATTACAGGTGAGAGGTTAGAATCACCGGTACACGTGTTTAATAGTGTCTGTCCTCACACACACACACACACACACACACACACACACACACACACACACACCCAAATCTTATCTACCTTGGATATTTATACAGACGCAGGTAAATATGGAACAGTTTATACATTATTTAAGGGAATTTATTTATCGCCACTGAATAAGTTTGCAGTCGGTACAAACTTTTAAGAAGCCAAATGCAGCACAGAACTGAAAAATCCAGCAGTTAAAAGGGCCTAAAGGCTCATTACATTATTTTAATGGATTAGAATAACAGTAAGATGAAACTAGTTTACATTCCGGTTTTTATAACTGGATGAATTAAATATTCCATAGACAATGTTCATTTTCATTAGTGATCTTTTTCTTCAAAACAAATGTCTACCAGGTTAAATGAACGATCTGAGCTTTTAGAAACCATGAAACATCACAGTCTTTATAACCAAACAAACGGTACAAAGGGGTAAGACGCATTAACATTCGCAAGTAATTCAGGAAAACATCACAGAAACTGGACAACACATGACATAGAAACACAAATAATGAATCCAAAAATAATCTGTACATCAACGACACACTTTTTACGGGAAAACCGAAAAGTACTGAACGGAGGTTGAATAGTAAACGGACGGCGGCAGGATTTACATTAGTGTTTAAACCATTGACTAAGTCTTTCAACTGTAAAGAGAATAAATGTAATGACATTTCTAAATACATTAACACACACACACACACATTATGGGATATATATATATATGTATAGATGGGGTTGACTTGAACCCCTACAGTAGCAGCAAGCATTCGCATCACCCGCATTGGTAAGGCAAGGGGGGGGGGGGGGGTAATTTGGTTGCGGTAAGAAGCATGTTGCAAAAATCTTAAATTGTTCCTTTCTCTTCTCAACATTAGAAGCACACTGCAGGTGGTGCGAATGCAGGAATGTGTTTAAAAGAAAATCATCATCTGGTGGAAAAGCAAAAGCACAGTGATTTACCCCAACCGCTGTGGTGGTCCAAACTTACACCAGTCACGTCACAGCATTCGTGCTTAAATTTCATGATTTCTAAATGTAAAGCATTCGGTTTGGACACAGACTGGGAATGTAAAAGGTAAAAGGTAAGGCACCTTGGAACCCTGATTATTCAGTGTGTGTTGACCTGTTAAAGTTCCCCACTTCAAACCTTCCAACTTGGGTGACTTGAAAAGAGCAGAATTACAATCATTCCCATCCAGACCCTCTCGCTGACCCTCTCTCCCAACAACCTCAGTTCTCAGTGTTTAAAGGGAACGAAGGAGGAGGTGCTACTGTAACCTGGAGCTGAGGGTGTGGTCTCTCACTCAGCAGATTAACACTACAGAGTCTATTGGGGGCAAAGTGATGGAAAATTCACTCCTACCCAGTGGAATCCTGAAGAGAATTTGATAAAGCTACAACGATAATAAAGAACCCCAAGCTAGACACAATCTAAAATGTACAACCATTAAAGTCTTTGCCAAGTGTGAGACACATCCCCGCATCCCTACATCCCCACATCCCTACATCCCCGCATCCCTACATCCCCGCATCCCAACATCCCCGCACAGTAGAAGGTTTTAATGCTCTAAATAAAACAGCAACATGCTCCATAAGTCTTTCATTTGTGATTGCACTTGTAAGTGTTTAATCCAATCAGCAGCAGAACCCGAGCATTAAAGTAGTTCGAATTACACCTGAACAGGTAAACCAGGTGCCAAGTGAAGTATTACAGAGTAATTATTAATACAGTCAAAGTTTTATCCCATTAACCTATACACTTTAATAGATATATTTTATAACTCACGTTTTCCTCCCAAACTCGAGATTCCCTGTCCCGGATCCTTCAGACGTCGAGACAGACGGAGGTTCTGTTATTTGGGCACCAGGCCACGAGACTGAGGGTAGAGTGGAGATCCTGAGCTGGAGAAGCTGTGGCCTGATGAGGAACTGCTCACCTTTTTGCCTGTTTTAAGGAAGCTGGAAAAAATCTGAAGTAAGAAATTTGTTACAAAAAAAAAACAATTAAAAAATGTATACAAAATAAAAGAAAGCTAATTGGACAAGTGTTTAGCATTGAGTCAGGTGACCTTCTGGAACATTGACTTGGTCAGATAACTATTGCTTAGAATGTGATGGTCGTGGTGTTCACTACTGTAGATACATCCATGTACTGTTCATTTACACTGGGGTTCAAGTCCCAGCACTACCAAGTTCTCACCGTTGGATCCCCGAGTAAGGCCCCGACCGCTCAGTTGTATAAAAAATAAAAAAAATTAAAAAATCAATGCAGTCGTTTTGGATGAGGATGTTTGCAGAATGCTATAAAAACGGTGATGGACATTGACTCAAAAATGTCCAGTGCTGCCCTCTAGTGGAATTGAGTAGATGTTTCACAGAGATTGAATTCACACCGATTCATGAAATCAGACAGAACTACAAAACAGTCCATCAGAAATGGAGGCAGTTTAACACATTCAAACGATAGAATTCACCTGGTTTTTGGTTTCTTGGTGAATCCATTATGGCTCAAGGCTGAAGCATCGACTTGGATGTCACCCTCCTCCCTCAGTGCGTCTTCCAGAGCTGCCGCCACCTTTGGTGCTATCATAGGTTCCTCATAGTCTTTAGTGGTGCGTGTGGGCCAGTCGAGTTCCAGCATAATGATATTCTCAGCCTGAGGGACAAGAAGTGGATCAAGAATTAGAAGGTTGCTGAAAAAGAGGAGTTTCTTATTTCCACTAGGGTTTTGGAGATGCACTGACCTGGTGGTCTAACCAACTTAATTCAACTCATTGTCTTCCATCCTTCACTTAAAAAACATGCTCCTTTTTGTGGTTCATCTGTGAGCAGACTCACAGCACTTTTAGCTAATGATTGAAGTGAATGTAAATGTAAAACACTGAGATCGGACTGGTGATCAATGACTGATCGAACCTACACTGTTGACTCATGTCACTGTGATCATCTGATCCTCAGAGGTATTGGACTTTTAGAGGTTTTAATGTTACTTCGAATATGTTGTCTTATAAACATTTACAGTTTGGTAGATAAGTAGCGACTTACATTTGGTCTCTTTTTTTTACAACTGAGCAATTGAAGGTTAAGGGCCTTGCTCAAGGGCCCCACAGTGGTTGCTTGGTGGAGGTAGGAATCGAACCCCGGTCTTTCTCGTATTAGTCCAGCAACGTAACCACTAGGCTACCACTTCCAAGAGTATCCAAGAACACATTTGTCCATGTGTTCTTGTGATATTATGTCAATAAGCATGTTGGAGTGTGAGATGAAGATAGAACCTAGAACCCTGTTCCACCAGTAGAGCCAGAGCAGTTTTCAATGTTTTACTAGATTAACAACCAACTTTATCATAATCACAGTTTCTGTTGTCTTTAACTTAATTTAATTTAACTAATTAGCTGTAAGTTATCATGTCGTCCCTGATGCCAAAACCGTGTGGTGTGTACTGATGCAGACGCACCTTATATCTGGCTTCAGGTTGCATCATCATAGCCATGCGCGCATGCTGACACAGCGGCCTCCTGTATCCCACTGCTGACATTGGCCTTGTCATCATCTGCTGATCACTAACAAATGGGGAGTGTGTGTGTGTGTGTGTGTGTGTGTGTGTGTGCGAGCGCGCGCAAGAGAGAGAGATGGGGGGAGAAAGAGAGAGAGAGAGACAGAGAGAAAGATGGGGGGGAGAAGAGAGAGATAGGGGGAGAGAAAGGGAGAGAGAGAGATGGGGGAGAGAGGGAGATGGGAGAGAGAGAGAGACAGATGGGCGGGGAGTGAGAGAGAGAGAGAGATGAGAGAGAGAGAGAGAGAGAGAGAGAGAGAGAGAAAGAGAGAGAAGACAACTCTTGTGATTACAGTACTGATATAATGTTAATGTTTTATTTATATTAAACTGTTGTAATGTAACTACAAAGTTAACATATACAATTGAACTACATAGAAATACAGCAGCACGCGCGCACACACACACAAGCACACGCACGCGCACGCGCACGCACGCGCACGCACGCACGCACGCACGCACGCACGCACGCACCTTTGAGCGCGAGTAATGGGTATTAATTTCCAGCTGTCGTCCTCCTCATCAAACACGGCTCTGGACACAATCTTGTTTTTCTCCTCGACTGGAATGAAGTTCTCGATCACCAAAAGTCTGATTCAAATAATCCAGAAAGCAAAACTGTTAATATCAACACACTGAAATTCCATCCAATCCGATTACATCAAAGGGACATTCATCCCAGACAGTCATCAGCTCAGACATCCAATCAGCTGAGCAGGAAGTGGGTGCAAATCGTACACACACCAGTACCAACAGTACAATCCACCACTGTTCTTCTGAGACATAAAAGCAGAAGTTCGATATTATCCATTTGTTTTGTGTAGAATTGTGAAATCTGAGGAAGATTAAATTCCACCAACATTAAAATCAGTTCAGAATAAAAGCTTGTTGCTTTTCACCGAATTACACCGCCTGGCCAAAAGAAAAGTCGCCACCTGGATGTAACTAATAATTAGATCTGGGGTTGGTCTGCAATTGGTCAGGTTTAGGTTCAGTAACGGTATGTGGTCAAAGGTCAGAGGTCAACTGACTATCTAAATATAGTGAATGATCAGGTTATTCCATCAATGTTTTTTTTCTTCCCCGATTAATTCATCCGGCTCAAATTGTGAACGAGTGAATAAGGGAGCATGGATTGGCCACCACAGAGTTCAGACCTTCACCCCATAGAGAATGTTTGGGATGTGCTGGAGAAGCTTTGTGCATCAGTCAGACATGAACCATCATCAATGCAAAATTAATGCAGCATTGGATGGAAATACATCTTGTGATATTGCAGACGTTTATCGAAACGATCATCTTCTTCTCCTTACGGCTGCTCCCGTTAGGGGTCGCCACAGCGGATCACTCTTCTCCACACTACCCTGTCCTCTACATCTGCCTCTTTCA
>JAOTRA010000014.1:6015689-6026429 GCA_026260255.1 Pseudolaguvia tuberculata | reverse complement strand
CACACACACACACACACACACACACACACACACACACACACACACACACACACACACACACACACACACACACGAGCTGACTATAATGCAGTTTGTATGCTATTTCACACAATATGTTAACACAGATTTTTCAGTTCTGGACGTTTAGATCAGTCAGAAGTTTTTGGGATTCCGGTTGTATTTGGACGTTCAAATCAGTCGGTAGTTTTTGGGATTCTGGTGGTATCAGTATGTTCGGATCAGTCGGAAGGTTTTGGGATTATGGTGGTATCTGGACATTCGGATCAGTTAGAGGTTTTGGGATTCTGGTTGTATCTGGACGTTCAGATGAGTCAGAAGTTTTTGAGATTCTGGTTGTAGCTGGACATTCCATTCAGTCGAAAGGTTTTGGGATTCCGGTTGTATTTGGACGTTCCAATCAGTTGGTAGTTTTTGGGATTCTGGTGGTATCAGTACGTTCGGATCAGTCGGAAGGTTTTGGGATTATGGTGGTATCCGGACATTCGGATCAGTCGGAAGGTTTTGGGATTATGGTGGTATCCGGACATTCGGATCAGTCGGAAGTTTTTGGGATTCTGGTTGTAGCTGGACGTTCCGATCAGTCGGAAGATTTTGGGATTCCGGTTGTATCTGGACGTCCCGATCAGTCGGAAGGTTTTGGGACTCCGGTGGTATCATGATGTTCGGATCAGTCGGACGGTTTTGGATTCTTGTGGTATCCGGACGTTCGGATCAGTGGGAGGTTTTGGGATTCCGGTTGTATCTGGACGTTCGGATCAGTCGGGAGGTGTTGGGACTGATACCAGAAAGACCAAGCCACCACTTTGGGCCCCTGATCAAGGCCCTTAAACCCGAATTGCTCAGTTGTATAAAGATATACTTTATACATTTATATATATTGTATAAATGTAAGTGGATCTGGATACGGACGTAAGTCTGCCAAATGTCGTAAATGAATATAAAAAGATTAAATTAAAGGCGGTGCTGGGGTATAGTGATTAGCACGGTAACCTCACAACAAGAAAGTCCTGGGTTCGATTCCTGGGTTGGAGATCTTTCTGCTTGCATGAGTTCCTCAGGGTACTCTGGTTTCCTCCCACAGTCCAAAAATTAGGTTGTAATTCTGAATTGCCTATAGGAGTGTGTGTTTGTCTATGTGTGTGGCCCTGTGATGGACTGGTGACCTGTCCATGGTGTACCCCTGTCTCTCGCCATATGTGCTCTGAGATAGGCGCCCGCAAAACTCCCTGACCCCGAATTAGGGAATAAGTGGCAAAGAATATGAATGAATGAATGAATGAATATAGAATAAATACTTTGGAACGTTTCTGAGGACTGGACCAATCAGTGAAAAGGTTCAGTTAAAGTTTCATCCCTGTCGTGTGATTGGTTGTTCCTTAATCCTTATTGGAGGTCATAAATTCTTCCTGTTCAGGTTGTGTGTTTATTCAAGGGTGTGTAAACTATGGTACAGCGCCCCCTGGAGCAGGAAGGGTTATAGGTCTTACTCACTTGGCAGTAGTGGGGCCTGAACCCAGGTCTTCCTGGTCCCCCTATTGTTCTTGCAAAGCTGTTGGTGTTTTTCTGAATAAATAAGTCCAAACCTCCACCTTACAGCCTGAAAGGAAAAATAGATTTTATGAATAGAAACAATTTAAACTGTTTGATTTTATAGCTTCTTTGTGGTTACACATAAAAAAATAATAATAAAGCTTAACCACTAGGGGGCGGTATGTTAAAAAAAACATTTTAGACATTAAACACTTTGATGTTTCTCTGTTATTTTATTTTCCTACAGACAAATCAAAATGAGCAGTTCTACCAGCTGCTGTACCCCACCCATATCCGTTGGGACTGGGTGAAAGAGAGAAAAAAAGAAGAGATCATTTATCTTTCTAAGGATTGGAATCTAAAAAGAGGTAAATAAGTGAGAGTTACAAAAGACCCCTCAAATTCACCCTTGAAACACCACTCCAGACAGCCTGAACGGTAGGGCAGCCACGGCCGGGGTTCAATGGCAACGGCACCATAGGGCTGCCATGGCAGCATCTGCCACTAATGCCCCACACCACATAACCACACTGACGCCGGAGGACGAGGATCGACGAGCTGCCGCCAAACCGTTTGGAGGTGCGGCTCAAGCGAGGACAGAGAGCGAGAGAGACAAGGAGTCGACGAAGGAGGAAAGTGGCAACGAGTGTTTGGTGTGTGGTTCCTTCTTCAGCTCACAGGATAAACTACAAATCCACACCTTCAGTCACACCGGGGAGAAACCGTTCCACTGTTCCCAGCCCCACTGCCACAAGGCCTTCAGCTCCAAATATAAGCTCTACAGGTAAGCCAATTATAAATAGAACCTTTTTAGAAAAAAAGGTTCTCCTCCAGGTACTCCGGTTTCCTCCCACAGTCCAAAACATGTACATTAGGTTGACTGGTGATTCTAAATTGCCTATAGAAGTAAATGAGTATGTGAGTGTGAGGTTGTTCGTCTATGTGTGGCCCTGCGATGGACTGCCGACCTGTCCACGTTGTACCCCTCGCCTCTCCCCTATGTGTGCAGGGATAGACCCCTGTGACCCCAAATTTGGGAATCATCGGGTAAGAAGATTCCGAACATGAATTTTTCAGCTCGCAATGCAAAAAATCTTTAGTAGAGACGACTCGTAAGTTTTGGCACACCTGTGTTAGTTTCATTTGTTTGGTTTGTTGTTTGTGTTGAATTAGGAGTTTTCTTGTGAATAATGATCATTTTTAAGCTAAAAGGTTCCCAAACTTTAAAGCTCCACTGTTTATATCAGAGTTTGGTGATAAAATGAAGTTCATTACAGATGGATTTTCACACTAATAACTGGTGTACAAGGTAAACGTTTAGTTCCTCATTGTTCTGCAAAATGTTGACTTTTTTTTTTTTATCTCCACTCTAGGCATATGGCCACACACTCCCCACAGAAAACCCACCAGTGCTCATTCTGTGAAAAGATGTTCCACCGTAAAGATCATCTAAAAAATCACTTGCAGACCCATGACCCCAACAAGGAAGCTTTCAAGTGTGAGGAGTGTGGCAAGCACTATAACACAAAGCTAGGCTATAAGCGCCATGTGGCCATGCACTCTGCCACCGCAGGAGATCTGACATGCAAAGTGTGTTTGCAGAGCTTCGAGAGCACTCCTGCCCTCTTGGATCACCTCAAGAGTCATTCCGGCAAATCCTCAGGTGGCACCAAGGAGAAAAAACACCCATGCGATCACTGTGACCGACGCTTCTACACCCGCAAGGATGTCCGTCGCCATATGGTGGTGCACACTGGTCGCAAGGACTTCCTTTGCCAGTACTGTGCCCAGCGTTTCGGAAGAAAGGACCACCTCACACGACACGTAAAGAAGAGTCACTCACAGGAGCTGCTAAAGATCAAGACAGAACCACCAGATATGCTAGCTCTGCTTGGTTCTGGCTCTCCAACTTGTGCTGTGAAAGAAGAGCTCAGTCCTATGATGTGTAGCATGGGCCCGAACAAGGACTCCATGATGACCAAACCTTTCCGCAGTGGAACACCTTTCTCTATGGGCATGTACAACCAACACCACCACCTACAGGCCATGTCTAGTCCTGGAATGGGCCACCATCACTCCTTGGTTCCTGGGTCGCTGTCTGCTGCTATGGGTATGGGTTGTTCCATGGAGCCTCCATCAACCTTACACCACCATCATCCACATCATCACCATCACCCACACCATCCCTCCCCTCCACCTCACCAACAGACTCCATTGCAACCTCAACCACAGCAGCAGCATTCTCAACCTCCCAAATACCAGCTAGGATCTACCTCATACTTGATAGATAAGCCTCTAAAGGTGGAGATGGAAAGTTACCTGATGGATCTGCAAAGTGGACTGCCAGTCCCTCCCCCAACTTCAAACGATCCCCATTCAGCTGCTTCACCCAATAAAGATAGTCTGGAGCCTCCACCCGGCTTAACGGATGAGCTGTGCGGGGATTCCCTTCTATCGAAGAGTCCTGCCATCATTGCTGAATCTCTTTGTGCTGCTAACATGGACTTCTCCCATTTACTGGGCTTCTTTCCTCTAAACCTGCCCCCGTATAGCACTCCTATGAGTTCAGGAGGCCTGGTAATGGGTTACTCCACTTCCAATGCCTCCTCTTCTTCCTCGTCATCCTCAGCGTCTTCACATGCTGCGGAGTCTCATGCTGCCACAGCAACTGCCTCAGTGCCTCTTACCTCTTTGCAACCGCAACCTCAGGAGCAACCGGGCTCCAGCGGAGGGCTTGGTCTTGGCCCCCTGCACCCACTCCCACCAGTGTTTAGCTCCAGCTTGAGCACGACCACCTTGCCTCGCTTTCATCAGGCCTTTCAATAAGGCTTCCACCCCACCCCGGTCTGCTACAGGCTGAGACAAACTGCGGTGGCCCAGGAAAGAGGAGCTTTAGGGCTCCCTCTAGGGGTGGGAGAATAATACACTTGAACACACAGAAGCCTTAATTGAAGCGCACAAATATTTTTAAATGAGCCTGGAAAAAAAAAAAAACATTTAATGTTCAAAAAGGAAGAATAACATAGAAAATAGAAAAAAACCCAATAAAGCTTTTATTTTTTTTAATCGATATTTTAGTTAAACATTTCCCTCGATTCAGTTTCGTGTTAGGATCCAACATCGGCAGAACTTTACCACATGGTACCACATACTTTATAAAATAATATGAGTTTTTAAACTGTTATTATTTTTAACAAATAGTCTATAAAGTTATTAAGCTTTTTTTTTCTGCTTCACCAAGGCTTCATTTTTATCGTCTCAGTTCTATTATGTCAGGTGTCGTTTAATTTCCCGTAAAATAAACTGCCTTAAGAGTCAGGAGAGGAAAAACGAACGGAGGAATGAAATAAAAGTCCTTCCTGTTTTACAGCCCAAAAGCAAAATTAATTGACATTTGTGAAGAATGTGTCCGCAATAAATATTAATTTGTTCCAGTTGTTTAGCACCTGGACTCCGCTATATTACCCCCCCCTCCTCACATTTTATGGTATTATAGCTCTTTGTATTTCCTGCATTTGGTGTTTCCAGTATTGCTGCCCTGTGACCTGAATTAGTGGGCTCTTCTCACCCCACTGGGCTCAGTATGTTCTGGGTTCATTACTATCACCTGCCGAAGAGGAATCAGTGACTCGCTCGTTTATCTGGAGGACCAATTACAAATGTATCCATACTATGGTCAACCAGGGGATTATGGGTAAAATTATCTGATGCAGTATGATGGTTCTTCTTAAAGTTCTCAATGCTCAACACGCTTCATAATATGACGCCACCCCCACCACAGAGCTCACTGAGGCCCCCTGGTGGGTTGGGAACTGCTCTATATATTATAATATATATATATATTACCGTTAACTTCCCTGCCCCTTGAATGAGTTGCTCTCATGCAAAAAATATGAAGCAAAGGTAATAACACATTTTACAATTTTTTATAGAATAAAAAGACCGTTTAGATGTAAGAACAGAAACATAAAGATATAAAATCCTACAGGTTTAAGTGGGTCAAAGGAAGCACTTTGTTTACATCAGAAGGCACTTGACCTTTTCTGGGTTTTACTGATGGTTCACTGACACTCGGTTCTCTACATCCTACAACCTATCAATCGTCTTACACACAGTGACCATCCCGTCTACTTTAAACATTTAAAGACTCGGAAAGCTTCATCCTGGGAGTTTTCCACTTTCTCACAGCACTATTATTATTTTTAGCATCTCCATGGGAAAGTTTTCTTCATTACCTCCTACCTACCTATGGATCAGAGCTTTTATTTAAGATTTTAGGAAGGTAAACAAAAGATGAATTATGTAGTAATAATCACCCTGACATATGTGAATAGAAATGATAAGATGGTAGAAGGTTGCAGTGTGTCATAAGGAATATTATCGCTGGTATTTTAGTCAAATGTACTTTAGATAGATGTATTCAAATTTTGCTGATGGGATTTGAGACAAAAGAAAAAGGTCCAGGTTTACATGCTTATGTAATCTTGGTGAAAAATAGATGAAGTGATTGCTTTTCAGTATAGTGTTCCCTCTATTATTTGTTCTATTTTTTCCGTTCTAAGGTCTAAGGAGGATTTATTGATGTGTGTGTGTGTGTGTGTGTAATAGACTTTTAGTAGAATAATTACATAGAATAAATTACTTTTGTTAAGTGTTCATATATAGTGTTGCTTAGAAAGGCCCAGAATGTGACCTGAGTTTGATCAGAAATTTTTTCATTATTGGAACAGACTTGACATCAGACGTCTTTAGTATTGCTCGCTAGACAATTATACGTTTATGATCCTTTCATTTTATTTCCACCTCCCCCTTAAAAAAAATATTGATGAAGACAAAATGATGTACTAATATTTTTTTTTTGATAGAAAATGATTTAGAAAATCTGACAAATGAATTGCTATAAAATGATACTGATGGTGGCGCTTTTTTTTTTTTTTTTCACCAAGGTACCTAAAAATATGATTATTACAAATGGTGTCCTTGGAGTGAATGTAGCTTTTAGTAAATGGAAAGAAAAAAAAGAAAAAGAAGAATGAAATTGGAATGCAAGGTTGCATCCCCCTGAACAGAATTTCAGCGAATAATAAAAGAAGATAAAATAGATGCTGCTTTATAGCGCTGTGGTTGGCGACAGTCATAGACACGCCTGCGGAGAGCTTTAAACTGAACCCATGAACTATTTGTCCGGTTCTGTTCTCCTTTACAGCTGCTTTTTTTTCTTCCATTCAAATAAACATTTTTTTTTGGAAAGAGTCTGAAGACAGAGAAAATACCCCGAGCGAATACATCACCAGACTGGTCTTTGACATTCAAAGTATTGGGACAGATGATTGGGATGGATTTCCTAGTCGTTTGTTGTCATATATTATTTTCTGTTTGTTAAAACAGGACCTGAAAACAACACAACACATCACCTCATTTTAATTTTATTATAACAATTATTTTTCTTTTATTTTCCATTTTTATATACCAAAAAAACCTGAGGAGAAGAAACGAATCACATTTTCTTTCATTAAAAAGCTGATGAAGTCGAATATTTTTGTATATACTGTAAGAATCGCAAGGACAGGAGGACTTTTACTAAAAAATAAGAAAAAAATTCCAATCTGTTGAATAGAGACTTGTTTTCTCACATTCCTGCGTAAAAGCTTGTAAACTCAATATATTTTTTTTGCAACACATCATTTCTTTCTTTATTAGAATTAATTCTAAATTGTCCATAGGAGTGAATGGGAGTGTGAATAATTGTTTGTCTATGTGTTGCCCTGAGATGGACTGGCGACCCGTCCAGGGTGTACCCCCGCCTCTCGCCCTGTGTGCTGGGATAGGCATCAGCAGACCCCCGTGACCCCGGATTCGGGAATAAGCGGGTAAGAAGATGAATGAATGAATTCTCCTTTTAATTGTATTATTTCATTAAAAAGAAAAACATCCGGCACTTTTAAAAACTTAATTAGTCCCTGAATGTCACATTTATTAATGGGAAAGTTAAAGGATTGTACTCAGGTCTAAACCTGTCTAAACAGTATAAGACTTGAAGAAAAAAATAAAAATAAATAAATAAACGGATTGAAGAAACTATTGAAAAAGGTGTGTTTGTTCTCTTCGGGTTTTTTTCTGTGAGCTGATCTGAATTTTAGCACTTTTAAACCTTTGAAAAAGAGTATTTTACTTCATGAAATTTTAACCTTATTTTTTTTTATTTTATTATTTTGTATTTGATCTTGTACGTGTATGTGCCATTAGTTTAATGTGTAGATTTGATTCATCTGTATGTACGGCTCTTTCCTCCTCTTCTAAAGGAGTAACAGTATTTTTATTTTTCCATAGAACTTCACTAATATTTGCTGCAGTTTTTCTCCACCACTTTTTTTTTTTTTTTTGGGGGGGAATTTGGGAAAAATCTTAGCGAATTGTGCTTTTAGCTTGGAAATATTTGCTGTAAAAGTCACAATTCTTGCTTAAAATGTTAGATTTTTGCAAACAAAAAAAGAAAAAAAAAGTTAAGGTTAAGGGAAAACACTCAATTTCACCGGAACCCACCGGTTTAAAGGGCTAAAGAAACTAACTGTTATATCATTCGATTGAACCAGTGACAGTAGAGAGTAGAGCTTCCAGATGTTTGTTGAAATTCTACCCAACGTTATTGCTTTCCAATGCCACTGGAAGAGAGGAAAAACATTTCAGTGGTATGTTGTGCGAAAGAAAATGTCAACTTTAATTTACCCTCTATAATCATGTATTACTTTATAACTGATTTTTTAATCTCCATTGCACACCTACTAGAGGGATGCACTTATCTTATTTCTCCCAATAAGCGTAGGTGTTAAATTAAAGCTATTCAAAAGGAATTTTTACTGATCGAAGGGAAAAAAAAACCTCCACAAAATCGCAGGATCAAAACGCTGTGCTGTCTTGATGAATTCATCAAATTATACTTACATTAATTTGAAGTTGTGCATTCCAGGAGTCTGTAATCTTTGTGGGTTTTTTTTTTTTTTTTTAGTAGTTGATGCTTTTTACTGCAAAGAAACAAAAAGTGAACAAACAAAACCGGGACATTTATTATTGATTCTTACACTCGTTTATTCAGCATTTGGATTGATCAGCTGTCGGACTTGTGTAAAAGTATATGAACCCCCCCCCCCTCCTCCAGTCCACTTTTGTATCACCTACAATCAGTTACTGAAATGTAAAGAGACAGATGTGTATATTGGTTGATCCAAAGAGAAGAACATTTACAGCAGAACCTATTTACTTATTGTACAGAACAAATGTACCTTTTGACTTGTAATGTATGATGTTAAAAGTCATTAAAAAACAAAACAAAATTCGTTTCGTTTTTCTCGTCTCACCTTTACACCTCTTTAATACCTCTCGCCTCTATCACTGATTAAAAAAAGGGGGGGGGGGTACAGTAAGCAACAGGCCATTTACGGAACAGGAACTAGAGCCACTGTGCACAAACATGATGAACATGAAAAGAAACAAAAGGCAAAAAAACTAAATGTGGGGTTTTAAGGAGGCACTATATTAAACCATTAGATCATAAGTTTGTCCTTAAAGGTCAAAGGTTAACTTGCTTCAATCAGCTCAAGAAAGTATTTATTCGCCACTGCCAGACCTACAAACAGTGTCACCGCCTTACAGCCTTTAAATGTTCATTCATCTTCTTACCCGTTTATTCCCTAATTCGGGGTCACGGGGGTCTGCTGGTGCCTATCCCAGCGCACATAGGGCGAGAGGCAGGGGTACACACTGGACGGGTTGCCAGTCCATCTCAGGGCAACACAGACAAACAACCATTCACACACATTCACTATGGGCAATTTAGAAATCGCCAATAGACCTAATCTGCATGGTTTTGGACTGTGGGAGGAAACCAAAGTATACAGAGGAAACGCACGCAATCACAGTGAGAACATGCAAACTCACAAAATCCAGTACCCAGGACCTTTTTGTTGTGAGGCAACAAGCCTTTAAATATATTGTATTGTGTATATATATATTATTTTTATCTTTATGGTAACATGGTTGCTTATTGGCTTATAGTAAAGAGGTCCTTGGTTCAATGCCCATGCTTGGTTCTACAAGTTTGCATGGATTTTTCTCCCATATTCCAAAAAAATGGATGTTAGTTTGATTGGTGATTCTAAATTGCCCTGTGATGGACTGGAAACCTGTCCGGGAAGGGGGGGGGGGGGAGAGAGTACCTGCCTCCAGACCCCTGTGACCCTGAATTGGGGAATAAACGGGTAGAGAAGAGGAATTGAATCCAATGTTCTTAGATAAATATTAATTGCAAACCACTCCAGATGATGTTGGTGGTACGGTTGTGGTGGTAGTGTAGAGGTTTGCAGTTAGTCTTAAAGAGGTTTTTAGCTTTAATAAAAATGTTTTTATTCTCTATTTGTGAAACGTCTTTCTGTCTGTAATTCTACTGTGTGTTTTTATATAGATGATTTCTATAATTGTGAGATGATAGTGGTGATATTAAGAGGTGTATCAGTCGTTACTGAAGGTCCAGGTACCAGATGCACTGCCATTTTTGATGAATGTTATAGAACCGGACATTGGTTGGTTTACAGGAAAAAGGTTCTAAAAACAAAAACATGAGCTGTATATACTGAGCTTCACAATGCAACCATACAAAGCCGTGTATTCACATCCATCACTATCCAATCCAATCCAATCCAATCCAATCCAACGCTCAACAGGCAGGAAAAACCAAATGTAGGAGAAAGTTTTTTTAGGCTGATAAGCAATAACTGATCAAATCAGTTGGAGATCAACACCGAATCTAGAGACTGAAAAAAAAAAAGTCATTAACACACTGCTTTGTGTTCATTGGCTAATGGATTTTGTTGCCACTAACTGTTACTTCTGGTGGATCTCCAGAGATCCGGTGATCTGCTAAACGCTCATACACTAACCTACACATCAACTTGGAGGACATGGACAAGGACATGGAGGTCATGCGGTATAGCAGACTAACAAGCAGTCGGAATTTAATCTGGATTAACTTTAATGTGATTATTTTAAATATGCACGACTTTAAGGCAAGTTGGAGAATTAAATCACAAACTTATTAAAATTAAAAAAAAAAAAAAAAAAAAAAAAAAGAATATACTGTAACAGTAACACACACACACACACACACACACACACACACACACACACACACACACA
>JAOTRA010000014.1:5956456-5967465 GCA_026260255.1 Pseudolaguvia tuberculata | reverse complement strand
GACTGACCCTCCCCAGACCTCCTTACCTGACATTAGTGTCTGATCTCATTAATACTGTTGGAGCTGAATGAAGAGATATCTCACATTCAAGCCCCACAGCGGACTGGAAAGTCTTACTAGCAAACTGGAGCTTCATTCAATAGTAACAATGGGAATCAATCTGGTAGTTTGGAATGGCATGTGTGTCTGATGCGCAGATGATCACCAACTTTTGGCATCATAGTGTATGTTTTATGTTTCTATGGCAGATATTCAGAGATTAGTTTGTGTATATATATATATTTGCCCCCCTCTCCCTCCCCCTCCCTGAATGCTGGATATGAACCCAAAGCGGATTAGGATTGACAGAATCTGCTGCTTGATTCATGCAAATAGTGGTTTTTTTTCATCTTCTACATGAATCTTCATTGGTGGCCTTTTGCTTTGCTCTTCCCTCTGTGTGGAGGAACAGCCTGTGCTGTCCGTTGGCATTAATGTATGTGTAGCCATTTTCCCAGGTGTTCTTGTGTTTCCCTCCTAAAACCACAAAGACAATCTTTGCATTGTGTGATAAACGGTTATGGATCTGTGGAGTGCAGGGTTACGTAATAAGCTAGTCTCATTCTGGCTGTGTGTGTGTGTGTGTGTGAATATGACACTATTAATGTGGCATAAAATGTAATTGTTTAAGAATTTGTTTTATAAAATTTAGGTTGATATTTTCATGAAATAACAATGATGTGGCCTTTGTTTATTATTTGTTGTAAAATGATTTTTTTTTTGGGTAGCCAATGAGCTCTCATTTCTTAGCAAATAAAAAGATCCATTGTCACTGCTGATGGTGATGAGAGAAGAATATAAACAAGCAAAAGAATCGATTGTAAAATCCTGAATGTTTGATGTAAAGCCATATTCTGCTGAAGAACTGTATGTACCACCACATTCCTGGTGATCTAAAAAGGGCTGTTCGCGTGGACGTGAGGGGGCTTTCGGTTCGGGTAACAAATGTCGGCTCGATTTATTTTTTCAAGCCGGATTAACATGTCATAAGATCAGATTAGAGCTGTAAACCTTTATAGAGATCAGTGAATAAGCCTGGAACTGCACAGAAGATTAAAAGTTTTTACCAAAAAAAATAAATTATACTAATAATAAAGCTTTTAGTATTTACAGTATAATAGAATATAAAATTACTTGAAGCCAAGCTTTAAACTTCAGATTGCTCACACACACAACCAGGAAACTGACGGTCAACTACAATCATGTTAGAGGTGTGAATCTGAGCACTATTTTTACAGTTTATTTCTTACATCTTTAAAAGAACGCGATACATTGTTTCCTTCGATGTTTGTAATTTCTTTGATGTAAAATGAGTAAATGTTTATTTTAATATTAACGATGGCGTGTATTAGAGATCCTGTTCATGGCTGTCATTTCATTCTAAATTGCTGCTGTGTATAAAAGACTATATTAAACTGTATGATGAACCTGTTCTCCTCTTTCTGCATCCAGATGTTTGGTCCCTTTCACTGGTCCAAAAGCATCCACATATTACAGTAGCGTGTCCACATTTTTACTCTCAAATATCCAATCATTTTAATGCAGGTTTTTATACCACAACATTTTTTTTATTTGTGTATTTTTAATACAAATATGTGGAAGCAAATAGATAAAAATCAGAACATCGGTAATATCAGAATTTACATAAAGGCCGGAATGCTATTATACATGTCAAAAAGACGACTAAAATATATTTATTTATTTTTAAAAAACGAGTAATAAAGTCAACCTTGTCTACAGCCCTGGCAGTGTAAGTCCTTCTTGGCACAGAGGTGTGAATGGAACCGATGACTGATGCAACCTGTGCTACAAATGGGCAAGAACTCACCATCCTGCTCACAATCCATATCGCTCTTCAAGAAGCCTACCTTCTAGAGTTTTTCCTCTGCCTACTAACTAATTAAAGGTGCAGGTTTACAAGAAAATAATAATAAATGCCAGTAATAATCAGGAAAAGGATCATGGATTATTATTATTGTTACATATATTTGATCAGAGCAGAGCGACAATAATATCGATATACAAGAACATCTAAAAGTAGAAAAAGACCAATACATGAGATTGATTGATGTTATACATGAGATTGATTGATGAAAGGATTAATCCTAACACAGACCAGTTATGTCATAGAACAGCCTGGTGGAGATTGCAGATGTATTGGAGGAGGTTGAGGTATGTGAGGAGCTCAAACCTCAGGCACCGAGTGATCCATGGCTGACCTCAGCAGGCCACCAGACATCCTGCAGCAAACAGAAAAAACGTGTTAGTGTTTATTCGCAGAAAAACCTAACCAGATGCAGCAGATGTTCATTTTCAATCATCAGGGTCACAAAGGTCTGCTGGAACCTAACCCAGCACACATAAGACAAAAGGCTGGGGTATACACTGGACAGGTTGCTAGTCACAGGGCCACACACACACACGTAATGTAAAATCTTTGATCCCTTCTGTGTTTAATACCTTCTTCATTTCCTGTTTACACTCTTAACACACTCCTTTCACTGGTATAAAATAAAAGTGTGTAATTGGGTGCTAACGGTCTAACCTTTTAATCATATGCTCGTAGATGATCTTGGGCATGATGGTGATGGTCATGGTAGTTGGAGATGTGGTCAAGATGTCCTTAATCTGAGTATCCTGTGGACACGTAAAATTTTAACCATTAAATCCTGTACCGTCGGAACGCAACACAACATTTTACTATGACATCATAGAACAGACAACCTTCAAACATTTTGTAGAACAATAGAGGGCTCTCTTAGTTTTCTGCTAGTTTAGCAATATATTAACAACATTGTATACAATTACTAACTAGACTGTCTTAAATCCTTCTCTTTATTTCCATCACAAATAAAGGCCACAATTTCATAAACATCACTGACTCACATGGTCTACCAGTGAAACAGCCAATAAGAATCATTTTTTTCTGTTATTCGGTGTGAAAATTCAATTCAATTTAATCCAGCTTATTTATATAGTGCTTTTAACAACATACACGTTAATACAATTTAACTCTTCAGTTACAGGAAAAAAACCAAAAACAGGAGCTTTACCTTAAGTCCGATGACATTTTGTCCATTAATCTCACAAATGTAATGATCAGTGAGAAGGCCATTGCGGGCAGCAGAACCATCCTTTACCAGAGAAGTGATACGGCCAGACTTAAAGATGAAACCCACATGCCCAGAGCTGTCTTTATGCATGGTGATTGTGCGCTGGAAGGGTCTGTGATCAGACATTAGTACTGTAAGAATCTCACCAACAACAGACATGAAACTGTACCTAATTTACCAGGGTTTAATAAACAAATTATAACCGGCATAATAAAGATGACCACATGGTGGTGCCAGGGACACTAACAAAATCTCAACAAAAAATTTTTTAAAGAAAAGTGTTTATATAATGTGTTTTGAATTAGGAAAACCCAAATATACTGTGGAAGAAGGGAATTCTTTTACACACACACACGATTTAGTGGATCAGGGAAACCATTATATAAGGTGCACTGACCGATCACGGACCACGAGCTCAATTCGCTGTTCGGCTGCTGCTTTTAGAGCTTTGTGGGCTTTGTCTGTGCTCCAGCCGGCACAGTTCTGCCCATTGATCTGCAGAACCTGGTCTCCAAAACGCAAACCTGCCAGAGATGCAGGGGAATTCGCCTGCACCAGCTGGATAAAAACACCCTAAAGAGAAAAGACAGCTTGGGTGAAGTCGAGGATCACCGGCGGGGTGACCAGACCAGAAATCGAAAGAATTCTCGTATACAATTTATTACTCGTGTCTATTATTAAGTCCATGAGGTCTGCAGTAAAGAATTCCCGCTCAACTGATCGCAAATCCCAATAAACAAAGAGAGTAAAAGATTCCAGCCAAGCTTTACTTACATTGTCAATGTCTCGAAGTCGTAGGCCGACCTTGCTGTCCTGGTCCTTGCAGAGTATGACCTCCCTCAGTCCTGGCCGAATTTCAGCTCTTCTGATGCCCACATCAGCACCGGTCACGGGTCGCACCATGCCCGCTAGACCTGATCCTACTGCAACTTGCTGCAAAAACAATTCCCCCAAAAAAGCAGATATGAAGCCATGTGAAATTAAATGTGCAGAAGATCCATCAGTAGAGGAGCGTAAAACTGGGCAGAGCATTCACACCCATATTTATTAACCACTTAAAGCTCAGAGTCACTGTAAGGTTGGGGCGGCGCGGTGGTTCAGCGGTGAGCACGGTTGCCTCACAACAAGAACAGATTGGGTTCGATTCCCAGGCCAGGATCTCTCCGGATGCTCTGGTTTTCTTCCACAGTCCAAAAAACAAGTACATTAGGTTGATTGTTGACTCTAAATTTCCCATAGGAGTGAATGTATGTTGCCCTGTGATGGATCGGCGACCTGTCCTGTCCATGATGAACCCATGCCTGTCTCCTTATGTGCGCTGGGATAGGATCCAGCAAACCCCTAAGACCCCGAATTAGGGAATAAGCAAGTCTGAAGATGAATAAATTAATGAATGTTGCAAGTCTGTGTTGTTAGAAGAAATGGACATTTTTTATGCCCCCTAATTATTCCAGTGTTCTCCACTTTCAGCACTGTGGTACTGTAGGATCTGCATTATAATCATTTACGATTCCTACATGTTTATATGCACATGACAGTACTGAGAAACCACACACACTTACATTATCTGCAGCTGGGATAAGAGCCAGGTTTTTCTGCACCTCATCACTGGTGAGACTGAGACCCATGTAGTTTCCCAGCTCCTCCAGATTTGGGTAAAGACCTTCAAGAAATGGAAACAGTCCCCAAGATTTACACACATGTAAGACATCATGGAAATATTGACAACATTTAGACATGTATCACACACACACACACACACACACACACACACACACACACAATAATAATATGCCTGGTTCCTATTGGTTGACGCATGCATGACACTGATACTGTTTTCCGATATCCACCGGTTCCCCCAGTATCCCATTAAAAGTCTGCGGGTGTACCAGGCTAAAGCGGTGTCACATTCAGCAGGAAGCTTTTGTGGGGTTTCTAAAAGGAGCTCAGCAGAACATTAACTGCACTGAATGAATAATGATCATCCTGGTCAAATGGGAAGAGCTGAAGAATCAGTGGTCGATAGTATGGGTGCTGAAGGGATGCGAAACATGTTGACGATGACGTTTCCATGACTACGTAGTTACTGCAGACTAAAGTAAATAAAGTCTCTGCCAACTAACCAAAACAGACAGACAGACAGAAAAACAGCTCCATTTCCCCCAAATTCTTTTACATTCACTCACTAGGATGTCTCTCTATTTTCTCTCTCTCTCCCTTTTCTATCCCTCTTTCTCTACCTCCCTCCCTCCTCCACCATCTTTCTCATTCGTTCTTACATGTTCTGTTTCCCTCTTGCTTACTCCCTCCCACCTTCTTTTTCAACCTACATCTCGCCTGTCCCTCTTTTCTAACACTCCCTCCCTCTCTCTCTTTCTCCCAAATCTCTTTCTCTCTCCAGCAGATCTTCTTTTTGACCTACATCTTGCCTAACCCTTTTGCTATTGACCCCCTGTCTGTCCACCTCTCTTTCTCTCCCTCTCACCATCTCTTTCATTGACTCATTCTCGCTCACTCCCTCCCACTTTCTTTTTCGCCGTCCCTCTCGATCTTTCTCTAACCACCCGGTCCATCCCCCTCTCTACCACTCTCCCTCTCAGTCCCTCTCAAGACATGGGAAGTAAAAAGTAAGAAATGCTTTTCATGCTGTTATGGTTACCACGGGAGTGTGTGACTCTGTGTGTGTGTGTGTGTGTGTGTGTGTGTGTGTGTGTGTGTGTGTGTGTGTATGGGAGGGCGGGGGGCAGCATTTAGGCATTAACATCATTGCATTAACATCACTACTTCGTTCAGACCCACACAACATTTTAGGCGTAAGAAAAGAACTGAGCACTTACTTGAGCCCTGCACGGCAGACTGGAGGCCGCCCTCAGTTATGGCAGGGGCAGGAGTGGTGGACTCAGCAAACTTGGTCTGTGCCTATGGGACAAACACAGCGGAAAGAGAAGAAACCGGATACACAATTAATTTACGGAATGTTTCTCTTTAGTTACATCCAATCTTTGTTTTTAAAGTATAATGTTTTATTATTACCTTCATGACCTGGTCCACCTTCAGGTCCTCTAGAGACGGATACAGTGACATCCTGCAAAAAATAAAAATAAAGAATATAACGCCGAGTATTCTTAGCATAACGTATACATGCCATGATACAAGGCTAAAAGCATAACCTGGATGATGTCAGCAGATTAAAGCTACATGAGGCTTTTAATTGGGTTCCTTGACCTTAACACCTACTGGTACCACAGGTTCACCCACTGCACCGCTCTTCACACAGATTACAGCACAGTTCAGTCATTGTAACACGGTCAGGCACTTCCTGTTTCCTCTTTATTTACACTAGTGATAAATGTCATGGTCTGAAGCATTTTGGTGGTCATAACGATTTTAACTTCTGATCTTGTGATTGGCTGAAGGAAAAATAATCCAACTGCCATTGTTTTTCAGGGCCACACATATACAACCACACACACACCCCTATGGGTAATTAAGAATGACCAAATCAACCTAATATACATGTTTTTGGACTCTGGGAGGAAACTGGAATACCCGGAGAAACCCACACAATATAGGGGAGAACATGTAAACTGCACACAAAAGAGAGAAGAACTTAAGCTTTTGTATCATCATACGACTGAGTCGGTGGTACATTTCAGGTTTCTGTGAGAAATGGTGTTACAGTCAGACTGTCAACAACCTGAAACCCCAGCTCACAATCCTGGACCCACATGCCATCTCACATCATGTCATGAAAAGCAAGCAAGAAGGCGGCTGGTTGGGTGGGGGTGATGGTGGGGTGGGGGTCAATAGTACTGGTCTATGTTTAATATTTGTTTTAGTAAATCTGTACAATCTGTCAACAAACAAGCAGCAACAGTCTGAAAGTTTTGGCACCCCAGACTGGACAACGCAAACTGACGAAAAAAAGAAAATAGAAGCACAAACACTGAGTCATAACCTGGCTATCATGAGCCCATAGCATAGGGAAGGAATACACAATTGGAGAATTGCCAGAATCATTTACTATTTTTTCAACAAATTAAACAAACAAATAAAAAAAAAAATAATGTGTTAAAAAAAAAATTTTAAAGATAGTTTTGGGGTATTATACATTTTTTATTTATAAAACTGACACAGACAGACAGACAGACAGACAGACAGGGTGAAAGAAGGGTGAGACCGAACGCGGAACAAACTGCGTATGGTAGAGGAACCCGGGTCGCAACTGCACTTATAGGTGTCGACACCTTAACCCAACCCACCGCAAGCAAATATCCCATATATTTAATGTTCAGAACTCTTTCAGTCACGAACCTCCGTTTGGTCTGTAGGATTTGGCTAGAACAGAACAATGACATCATTTACAGCATTTCCTGGACCCTTTGAACAGGTTTTCCATCTTCAGCACACACTTCAATGCAGACGGTTGTGCTACCACCACTTTGCTTTGAACCTGAGCTCTGATATCTCCACATGCCTTCAGGCCATGTTCATCTGTTTTTCTGTGGGATCCTCCCACTACTGCAAAAACATTCTGATAGAAGGAATGGCCACTTTACTTTTCCTCCAGGGTGTGTGTGTGTGTGTGTGTGTGTGTGTGTGTGTATAAAACTTATTCCATTAAGGGCGTGTTACTTAGAGAAGAAAAACAAACACGTGCATACTGTAGTCCTAAATGTTGGGAACTAACAACCTACATTTAGATTTCTACTATTTGGCAACCCTTCTATTTACAGGGACTTGCTTGAATGAATGAATGAATGAATGAATGAATGAATGAATGAATAATACCCTCCAGCAAAACCCTGTGACCCCAAATTAGGGAATAAGCATGTTGGAAGATGAACGAATGAATGGCCAATTCGATTTTAAACGTCATTAAATGTCATGTGTGTCAAATGTCTGGGTGTGACTGGATCTTGTGACGTGTGGAGTTCCAGATCAGCTGCTTAGTAAAGCCTTTCAGCTCCCCAAACACGTGACTGCCTTCAATCCGCATTTCCGGGAGCTCGTGCAGCCAGCCCGTTTCCGGATACTGATGAACCGCAAACTTTTTCCCTTCATTACCGTATCCTGACGCATGATTTTCGGTCCGAAACCCAAATGTAAACCTGGGCGAACCCCAGACCTAAACCGGGTCCGAAACCGCAAATCTAATCCCGGTCCGAAATCCCAAATCTAATCCCGGTCCGACCCAGTTTATTCACTGTTACAGAACCGAAACTCATTTCCTTCAGTTATTATTTACACCTGAGACGTTACTTACACATGTAAATCGCCTTCAGTTACTTAACCGACAGCGTTACTGAATGAACAAATGAATAAACAAATAAATAAAGTTCCATTAAACGTCCCGAATAATAAATTAAAACATTCTATTGGATTTAATCTGTTTTAATGGCGCCGCTTTGTTCTGCCGAGCGGCTCTGCTTTAGCTGTGTTCATTAGCGAACTAGCTTCCCGGTTAGCATTAACAGCTAAGTAACAAACCATTCGAATAAATTGATAAAAGTTACTCACACTCTCGTTCTGGAAACAAGAAGATACGAAAGTAGAAGTTTGAGGAGATTTGACGAGGTAAACACAGACAAAGCCTCTGTCTGTGTGTGTGCGTGTGTGTGTATATATATATATATATATATATATATGTGTGGGAGAGAGAAATGGAAACTCCACCGTTAACTTCCTCCACCCTCTCCCGCACGCACACACGCACGCACGCACACACACACACACACACACACACACACACAAAATACTGGTTTTATGGTTTTTATACTGTACCAACTGTATTTTGTAAACCCTAAATCTAATCTCTATTCTCTAATTCTCGATTTACTTTGAATTATAGAATTTTGAGCACGTTAGCCTCTCAACAATAAGGTCCCAGGTTCGATTCCTGGGCCAGGGGTCTTTCTGTATGGAGTTTGTTCTCTCTCTAAATACACACAAATATCTGGGCATCCGTATCACGGTGTAGACCAAAACTCATTCATTCATTCATTCATTCATTCATTCATTCAGTGTCTAACTCACTTATTTCCTAATTTGGGGTCACGTGTGTCTGCTGGAGCTTATTCCAGAGCACAAATGGTGAAAGGCAGGGAGTACACCATGCCAGTCTATCACTGGACCACACGTAGACGAACAACCACACACACTCAAACTCACTCTTATGGGCAGTTTAGAATCACTAATCAACTTATTGGACATGTTTTTAGACTGTGGGATGAAACTTGGAAGTATCTGGAGAAAAACCATGCAACCGCAGTGTAAACTCAACACAGAAAGTCCGCTTGCCTAGAGATCAAACCCGGAACCTTCTTGCTATGAGGCGATTGTGCTAATTACAACCGCCCTGTAATAGTATTTAACTATGTTTAATATCAGAATTAATCATTTCAGTCGCGCCTGCTTAATTGATATTATTTGTATTAATACAGATTAATGTTAATTTCTGGTCAGTTACACCTGGAAATCGTTGCTAGTTTAATGGTGTGTCACTGGTAACGGCTAAGCATCATTAGGTGACAAATCAGAACAAATTAATAACTAATAATAATGAATGTCTAATGTGCAAAATTATAAAACCAAGGAGAACAACCAAACAGAACTCCTTCCAATTGGTAGCCATTGAAAATAAGCATCAACTAATGAAAACACAGAATGGAAAGCTTTGACAAGATCAACCCAAGACTTTTTCGGACCATCATCATCATTTTCTGACCACTTATCCAGACCCTTATCTAACAGTTCAAACAAGAATGCCCAGACATTCCTTTCCCGGGAAAACACCAAGGCGTTTCCACACCAGCCGAGAGACATAGTCCCTCCAGCGAGTCCTTGGTCTTCCTCGGGAGCTGCTCCCAGTGAGACATGCCAAAAACACCTTTCCAGAGAGGCGTCCGGGAGGCATCCTGGACAAACCACCGCAGCTGACTTCTCTCGATGCGGAGGAGCAGTGGGTCACCGGCTCAACGAGGAGACCGGGTGACTAACCCTATCTCTAAGGGAGCGCCAGGCCACTTTGTGGAGAAAACTCATTTCGGCCACCTGTATCCGAGATCTTATCCTTTCGGTCATGCCCAAAAGCTCTTGGCCATAGGTGAGAGTAGGAACATAGATTACCTGGTAAATCGAGAGCTTTGCTTTACAGCTCAGCTCCTTCTTCACCACGCCTGATCAGTACATCAACTTTTGAGGACCAGAAAATGAAATGTTCTGCAATGGCCCGTTTATTCATATGACTTCAGTCTGATGAATCATGTGCTTCACTTCCTGAAGGCAAAACAACAAAAGAAGCGTGGACTGCTGCGAAGCCTGACAGAAAATAGAGAAGTTTAACCATGGTGGACACACAGCTTCTGATTCTAAGAGCCTGTGCAGATCGACGGGTCCCGGTGTTTAATCTCTCGCTGGAACAGTCCATCTTCCCCACATGCTTTAAACAGTCCACCATTGTTCCTGTTATGAAGAAGGCAGTTGTCTGCCTTAATGACGATCACCTGGTAGCTCTGACCTCTGTTGTGATGAAGTGCTTTGAGAGACTAGTCAGAGACTTCATCACTTCTTCACTACCTGACCCATTGGACCCACTTCGGTTTGCTTACTGTCTGAATCACTCAACTGTAGACGCTAGTACTTAACGGTGTCTAAAACTGCGGGTGTCTGTAGGTTTCTGTATGTGTCTATGGGTGTCTGTATGTGTTTGCATATGTCTGCGGGTAACTGTAGATGTCTGTGGGTGTCTGCAGGTGTCTGTATGTGTCTGTGGGGGTCTGTATGTGCCTGTAGGTTTCTGTGGGTGTACGTATGTGCCTGTAGGTTTCTGTGGTTGTACGTATGTGCCTGTAGGTT
>JAOTRA010000014.1:5887826-5900023 GCA_026260255.1 Pseudolaguvia tuberculata | reverse complement strand
TGTGTGTGTGTGTGTGTGTGTGTGTGTGTGTGTGTGTGTATGTGTGTGTGTATGTGTGTGTGTATGTGTGTGTGTATATGTGTGTGTATGTGTGTGTGTATGTGTGTGTGTATGTGTGTGTGTATGTGTGTGTATGTCAATTCAATAAGGGAGGAAATGAGCAGCATCCTTCCTGCAGACTCCGGTTTGGGGATGGGTGGTGGTGATGGTGGTGGTGGTGGGGGTGAATGCAGGGAATTAAAGAAGGAGAGATGGTTCATTTTCATTTCTGTCCTCCCTTTCCAGTTAATGGATCTCCAATGGAGACCTTTTCCTTTTCCTCCGTAAAGGGTGAGCAGAAGGTTAATAACAGGACTAGGGTAGTTTTGGAATTTGGGTAAGGAATCCGGGTTCCACAGGACAATAACAGCAAAGTAGGTTTCATTCGGAATACGGGTTTAAAGAAAAGTTTAGAAATGAAATAAAGTTGAAAAGACATTTGGATATTTTAACCTCTGGATCCTGTGGGGGCTTTTTTTTTTAATGTACATGTAAAGAAACCTGCCTGGTTCTCAAATGGGCTTCCAGGAAGAAGCCTCCAGGTTGCAAAGCTGCATAAGAGGTAATTTCATTTCCAACATATGGCTGCTGTTAGAGATCGTCTACATAAGACTTTATTAATCTAGTAAGACAGCAGTTGTAAGTACATCGGTAACTCTAGACCTCACTTCTAGTGTATAGGATAGTCTTTACAGCAGTAAGGACACACCTTTGGAATGACCCCCCCCCCCCCCGCCATTATCAGCCGTTTTTACCCGTGTCAATCATTCTAGAAATATCTCGCAATAAATTCTTGCTTTCTTTATTTCATTTTTACAATTTTTATTTATTTATTTGTTATTTTGGGCTTTATTATTTTTTAATTGTAAATGTTACTAATAGTAATAATTTTCATGATTATTCTTGGAAAGCTGCTTTACTCTGTTTTGCCTGTAGGTGGCAGGTTTTACAAGCAGTTCTTTGGATTGGTGCGGGTTTTTGATGCTGTTAATTGGTTGGTGTTAATTGACCCATAAGCCTGTGCGCACTTTAGTGTTTAGTTTTTTTGTGCGTTCACACACCTGAATGTTCACGCCATTGATCAATATGGACATACGAGTCAACACACACACACACACACACACACACACACACACACACACTTTCTTAAGGTTGAGTGGAAGTGATTGCTTTGGGTTTATTGCTTTAAAAGTGTGTTGTTATTTTTTTTTCCAGTTTGGACTTTTACAGATTTTAATGCGACTTTCTTTCCGCATGACTGCAATTCCGCATCCATATACCAGGAATTTTTTTTCTTTTTTTTTTTTTGCACAGTTTTCTTCTGTAGGTCTTTTCCTTCATTCTGTGATGCTGGTATACAACAGACAGCTTCTTGAGCTCCTCCACCTTTTATATGGACAGTGAGTGTAGTTGATCTGACGGTTCCATGCTGTTGGACTTAATGGAGTTCCTAACACGGAATCCTGGTGTGGTGTTTGTAGCAATGCAGTAGATGTTCCTCAGAAAAATGATGGATCTGTTGTTCTGTTCAGTCAGTTATTCTCAGCCAACCTTCAGTAATGATGAAGGGATTTGGGAGACGTTTCTAAGCTGGTGACACTGAGAGGGAGGGCGAGAGCATACACCCAGTTATTCACACCTACGGGGCAATTATTGTACCCATCCACCATCTGGTGTTGGAAAGTGGATGAACCCTAGAAATCAGTAGGTGTGAGTAGTGGATGCGAAACCCCATGCAGTCATATGAGTTCAGGGTGGAACTGGAACACTGGAGGACCAACACGTTACTGGAGCACCACCATTTTACCAACACGCTTTTAGAACACAGAAAGGGTGGTTATATTTCCAGCTTTAGGAACCTTGTATTCCAAATATACTTTGTTAGAGCCTATCCACACACACACACACACACACACACACACACACACACACACACAGACTTATATTAACTAATTAACCTAAAGTACATGTTTTTGGATTGTGGGATTATTATTATTATTATTATTATTATTATTATTATTATTATTATTATTATTAGTATGAATGTTATTAATAATAGGGCTATTATTGTTTTACAATTTTGATAAAATTAATTAATGTTAATATAAATGAATGCATTAAAAATTATATTCTAAATTATAAATCGAGATTAAGTTACAGAATGTCACAGGTTGTAAATAAATGTACCGCTCTGTGACGTGGCGAAGTAGCCCCGCCTCTCTCTCTCTCTCTCTCTCTCTCTCTCTCTCTCTCTCTCTGGGAGAATCGGTGCGGCGGCTTCGCTCCTCCAGTTGGATATTTATTAAATATTGAAGCGACAGCGGACACTGATTCGGACTCAGAAAATCCAGAACCGAACTCTACGCATCATCGGAGCGGGTTCGGCTCGGTTCGGTTCGTTGCGGTGCAGGTGGGTGAAGGTTCTGGACTCTCCATTGCCTGATTATTGGTATGATTCACTGTAAAATGAGCACCTTTAAAGGCAGTGGCGCGTCTGCGCGCAATTAAAAGTACAATTAAACGGCGATAATATAATAAAAATATATCAGATTTAATCTGGTAGACTCGAGTATTTATCAGCGTTTCTGGACCATGTGGTTTCCTCCAGATCCTTCTGATTCTTCCTTTTGTACAATATTGATTAGTGTATTAGCCCCGTGCGTATAGGACACACACACACACACACACACACACCGCTGCTTTGTCCCTTTTTAAACCCGCAAAAAGATTTTCTTAAATATTGATTATTATGTAAGAATAGTCATAACATCATCATTCATCTCGGGTCGGTATTAAACATCAAAATGTTTATTTTTAATTTTAATCTTTAAAAAAACCACTTGGTCTTGTTTTTATTTATATTTTTATTTATAAACCAAAATGAACTTTATTTCCTTATTAGTTTTCTGACTGTTAATTGCGTCATGCTGGCTGGAAACTTTTGCATTGATGGTCATTGGTGGCTGGGTTATTATTTATGCAAAAATTCATAATAATAAATAAATAAAAAATATTTTAGCACTTCTAATTTCTAATAATCTGCAAGAAGAAATTGTTTCTTTTTTTTTTTTTTTTTTTTTAAATAAAATTGGGTAATTTTGCTGCTCGGTTTGCTTCTGTTCTCCGTTTATAAATTGTCCTGTTTGGATGAAGAACTTTTCTCTACATGAAGTTTGATGACTTTGTTCTTCATGCCACCGTGTGTCGTGTTCAGATGCAATTTTCCTCCAGATTTCCTGCATTTGGGCAAAGTTCAGACTACACTCGTCTTCTCTGCTCGTTTATCTTTAAGTTTAATGTCTAAACCGGAGTTTGTTTATTTATTTATTTATTTATTTATTTATTTTATGTGCAGTTCCATTGCTGTCATTTGGTAGACACTCATTTATTCAAACCAACTTATAATTGTCTTATAACACCCCCCCACCCCCCACCCTCCCCTTTCTGAAAATCAGACCTGCGTACACAGGTCTACTATGAAACAAACACCTTGACCAACGGGAGACCACGTCTCCAGCCGCAGGTCTCCAGTCTTTGTGTTAATGAAATGTAATAACCCCTCCGGAAGCGTGTGTATAACCGCTTTACGAAGCTGTTTGGGGACGTTCTCTATAGGAGCGCAACCAAATGTTGGTGTTGATGTCTCGGCCGTGACTGTTTTGAGTCTCTAAAGGGTTAAAAAGCTTTAAAGTGCTCTTTACAGCGCTCGGCCTCCTGCTGAAGCTTCGGAAAGGATAAAGCTTTTTGAAGGGACGTCACTTTTGCAACTCCAAGTCAGAAAGCTTTCAGAGACGAGTGGACTAACCGCCGTTTCTCTCTGACAGCGTTTCACGAGCGCTTTTCTTCTTTTCATTCGTTCTCTATCTGTCTTTGGATTTTTTTTATTTTTTATTGCTGACTCTCCCACTGTCCCCTCTCCCCCCTGCTCCACCCACTCTCTGTCCCGTCGCTCATTGTTCTTTGTCTCGTTCATCTGCATCCTAGTGAATGTTTCATTCTGTCTCTCCGAGGGCCTGTACCACCCTACGCTCCTCTCTACCAATTACTAAGGAGCCTGGCATCAAATTCGGAGGCTTACATACAAGTGCACACGCACACACACACATTTGGGATTTCTTGGAGCACTAAGAGCTTTTCTGAGTGGTCTAGCACAGCTCACTAATCAGATTTGAAAATATGTTTGCAGACTTAATTTTTTCCCCTGTGCTATCACGATTTGGCAGAGCTGAAATTGAAACTAGTGCCGTTCTCCTTCGGAGGCCTTCATTATCCAGCGCACAGGATCATTGTAGTCGCCGTGCACTTGCTCTCGAACCATGTTTAAGGCTTTTTTTTTCTATTTCATATTTCTTTCGTTCTGGGCTCTTCTCAGACCACACGACTTTTTTTATGTGTGAGCGTAGTGGTGGCTCACACGTCTACGGCACAGAGTTGTTGACCAATACACCTCTGCCACCATTGGGTCCTTGAGCAAGACCTCTTAACCCGTCCCTGCATTGACCTGATGGAAATCTGATCTGTCTGCTTACATGGCACGTATCCGTATCCAATTCGTATCCGATGTGTATGTACAAAATTGGTGGTAAAAAAAATTGGAACTGGGCTTCCTGAAGCTGTCAGTGTAAAGTTTAGAGTTTGTATATTTTCAGTGGTGTGTGTGTGTGTGTGTGTGGGGGGGGTTATTGTAGGACCAGTTCGTTTGCTTGCTTGATTAGATTTTCACTGAGTTCTAGAAGGTTTCCGGTTTCTTCTGTTTTTCCGACGACTCCTGTCTTGCCCCACTGCTCTTTACCTGGAACAGGTGGGGCAGATAATCAAAATCTGGGAGATACCAATTCACATTGAGCAAAACCTCTTAACCCTTCCCTGCTCCAGGGCTGCTGTATTATAGCTAATCCTGCGCTCAGACCTCCAACCTTCCGAGATGGGATGTGCAGAAAAGCATTTCACTGTGTTGTGAAAGGTCTACCTGGCAGATAAAGACATTTATGTAAAGCTCAGGCGGCCGCAACACAAAGTACTTTTACACAGACCCTCATCAGGTTGCACGAGAAGATGCACAGCTTTTAATCTCCTCCTAACTACCGACGGCGACGCTACTGTTGCCAACGCGCTGCACTAAAATTCCCATTACTCCACAGCAGGAGCCTCATGCTGGTCTAATCAGTGCTTTATCTACCAGACTGTTCTTAAAGGTTTGTCCTTAAACCGCTCCTGGTTTAGTACCCCACTTCATACTACCAACCCCTTTAACACTAATGTCCTCGAGTTTGTTAATTAGACTTCGTTGCTTTTGTCCTTCTTGCGTTAACAATGGTACCGATCAGACATGACCCAGTCATCTGAGGTCACGGAGGCAGATTTATTGTCATCGCTCTCGGAGGTCAGCAGCGGTGGTAGAATCAGCAGCAGCCACCGGGGTGAGCCGACACACCTTTTCATTGACCTGGATAAAACCATTAGTGCCGGTTGGTTTGTGTAGAGAAGCGATGAGGCATCTTTCACTAATCGTTTGTACATTTCTGGACGATTCCTTTCAACATACTGATGATCCGATGTGTCAACCCAAACACCAGTTAAATTATTTTTAGGTCCTGGATTCTTTGACTAGCTGCTGGAAATGAAATTAGAAAGAAAGTAGAAACCTTTGCATTCCAGAACGACTGCGCTGTTCCAGCATTCTCCGCTCTCCGCTCGACATTCCGATAATGGCATACCTACAGCTTTTCCTCTGGGCACACCTGGTGTCCGGAGCAGACACTTGTCGCTCGTCACTTGTGGATTTATTCATTTATGATGTTTTTGCCGATGGTGGAAGCAAAATACCAGTAAAAAAACCATTTCATACGCTTTCTGAGGAATTAAACACCAGCTGCAGTTACACCGTACGTCGTTATGACTGATTCCGATTTAATGGCTATATCCCTTTTTAAATAAAGGTCGAATGACGCAATGGACCAGAAAACGGAGTAAAAATGGCTCAATAATCGTTGGATGCAACAAACGAAGGCGAAAAAATGATTCAGTATTTTTTCTTTCTGCACAGTATCTTAAAGTTTGTGAAAACAACGCTTGTTTTAGGTGGAGAAAAATCCCATAAAGGGATCCTGGGTGAAAGGGACAGTAAATACACATTTTAAATGTGTACAGCATTTGGCAGACGCTCCCTTATCCAGAGCCATTTACATTTCTTCTTTTATATAACGACACAATGAGGAGTTAAGGGCTCTGCTCAAGGGCCCACAGTGGTGGCTTGGTGGAGCTGGGAATCAAACCCAGGTCTTACTGGGATCAGTCCAACACCTTATGCTTAACTTGTTGATCAAGCTCCACCACTGCACCTATGCCACTATTGGGTCCTTGAGCAAGACCTCTTAACCCTTCCCTGCATTGACCTGATGGAAATCCGATCTGTCTGCTTACATGGCACGTATCCGTATCCAATTCATATCCGATTTATCCGATCTGTACAAAATTGGTGGAAAAAAATTGGAAATGGGCTTTTTGAAGCTGTCAGTGTAAAGTTTAGGGTTTATATGTTTTCAGTGGTGTGTGTGTGTGGGGGGGTGGGGTTGGGGTGGGGTTGGGGGTATGAAGGACCAGGTCGTTTGCTTCCTTGATTAGATTTTCACTGAGTTCTAGAAGTTCTGATAGAGTTCTGGTTTCTTCTGGTTCTCCAGCGACTCCTGTCCCGCCCCACTGCTCCTTACCTGGAACAGGTGGGGGCAGTTAATCAGAATCCGGGAGATACCAATTCAGTTATTCCTTCCTTTTTTTTTTTATTATCTCTGATGGTATTTTCCAGCTGCTGCTTGACTGAACTCTAGGTAATTAGCTGTATGCAGGACAGGGATGTCTGAAGAACAAGCAGAACGTTGGTTGGTTATCCCTGGTTATTGTGGTTATTGATCAGCGAGTGTGTAGCCCTGCACATGTCAATTGTTCAGGGTTACATGTTTTTTTTGACAGAGATGGTCAAGGTTCGAGTGCTTTCCTTTTGTTTAATAAGTTATTCTGCTCCGTATCCCTCCTTGGAAGATTGCAGGTCAGATTCCAGGGTCAGCTATGGTATAACGCCACTGGGGCAGGAGTATTAAGGGTCTTGCTTGGCCAAGGTGGGGCTTGAACTCATGTCTTCCTGAGTACAAACCCATCACATTGACCATTTGAACTTCAACCAGTATGTATAAGTGAGAATACATTCCTGCACGGGTATAGTGACACAGCATCTCTGCGCCTCACCACTAAACAGTCTTCCCCCTTTGGGAGTATGTGTGTGTGTGTGTGTGTGTGTGTGTGTGTGTGTGTGTGTGTGTGAGAGAGAGAAAGAGAGAGAAAGAGAGAGAGAGAGAGAGAGAGAGAGAGACAGAAAATCTAGAAGAGTGTAAGGACGAGTGGGATAAACTATGTATGTGCAAGAGAGATTGTGTGGGAAACCCTGTCAGTGGTGTGTGTGTGTGTGTGTGTGTGTGTGGGGTGGGGGGGTAGTGTATCGGAAAGTAACTAGTGAGACGGTGAGTGTGTTAAAAAAGAAATTTGTGTGTGTGAGGGGGGGACGGTTGATTGTGTGTGTCAAACGAAAGGGTCATATGAGAGGGTGTGTCGGTGAGTGTGTGGAAGAAAATGAGTAAAAATGTGTGTGTAAAGTTTAAGGTGTGTGTGTGTGTGTGTGTGTGTGTGTGTGTGTGTGTGTGTGTGTGTGTGTGTGTGTGCGCGGGGTTTGGTTATTGATTGGCAGTCGTCATTATGAGAAATGTTGTCTGATGTTGAAGGTTTTTCATGTAAACTGTTTAATCTAACACTTATTACAATGTGCTTCAGTCGCTAGTTACCAGTTACAACTTGTAAAAAAAACCCAAATAGTCGTATTTTTTAACGATAGCTGTCGATAGGTTACAGGAAGCAGAGCAACAAAGAAATGGGAGGAATTCATTAGTCTGAAAACACGGAATGAGGGACAAGAGCAGGATCAGGTGCACAGAAGAAAATGCCGGTGTTTTCCTGTCACATCACTGCTTTTGTTGATGGAGATGAAAGAGTGGAGCGTGTAAAAGCCCAGAGACACGCCAGGAGGAATGAAAGAATAAATCTTACCACACCTTCACAAAGAAAAAGACCTTGAAGCATTCCTCACAGTACCAAATCACCAAACTACAGACGGAGTGAGAGAGAGACACGGAGTGTGTGTGTGAGAGAGAGAGAGAGAGAGAGAGAGACACAGAGACAGACCGAGACACGGAGAGAGAGAGACTGCGTGAGAGAGCGTGAGGGAGGGAAAGAGAGTTTGTGAGTAAGGGAGAGAGAGTGAGAGAGTCATTTATTTTAAAGAGTGAGAGAGAGACAGAGTGAGAGAGACTGCGTGAAAGAGAGTGAGGGAGGGAAAGAGAGTTTGTGAGTAAGGGAGAGAGAGTGAGAGAGTGATTTATTTTAAAGAGTGAGGGAGAGCTGGACTCACTGAAGGATTGAGAGAGATTGTAGAAAAGAGAAAAACTAAATGAGGAAATTAGGAAAGAGTGCAAGAAGGAGGGAAGAGCACTATAAGATTATAAGAGAGAAAGAGACAGAAAAAAGGAGTGTAAGAGGGTGATTATGTGACTGGAGGTATTAAACGAGTGAGAGAGGGGTATTGACTAAACTAGAATAAGAAGAGGGAGAGATTGAGTGTGTGGGTGAGACTGTATGTGATTGATGGAGTGATATGGTGTGTGAGTGTGTGTGTGTGTGTGTGTGTGTGTGAGAGAGAGAGATATAGAGATTCTGTGAAAGAAAGAAAGAGATTGTGAGACTGAGTAACTACATGTCAGAGAGTCGGTGAGACCCTGCGATTATGTGTGAAAGAAAGACGATGTGATTGGATGAGTGTGTGTGAATGTGTGTTCGTCTGCGTGTGTGTATGTCTCTCAAAACACACTTCGTGACACCGTAGTAGTGTGTATACTGTGGTCTCCCAGGGGCTGTGTGCTCTGGATGTTGGTATTCCCTAATTCTTGGTTAATGGGGGGGGGGGTCTGCTGGAGTCTATCCCAGCGCACATAGGTCATCAGTCCATCGCAGGGCCACACACACACACACTTCTATGGGTAATTTAGAATTACCATTCAACCTAATATGCATATTTTTGGACTGTGGGAGGAAACCCAGTAAAAACATGCAAACTCCACAAAGAAAGATCCCCGGCCCGTGAATCGAACCCGTGACCACCTTGTTGTGAGGCAACCGTACTAACCAAACGCCGTTGTTGAATTAATTGATATTTTTACGTCTTAAGCAGAGATCCTGTACAGCTGCATGCGCTAAAGTCAGAGCGGGAAGATTGCATTAAACGGTGCTGGTATTCCCGGCATAAAAACTGGAAAACGTGTATTCTTTTGAGGAAGACGAGCTCACGGTCCAGTCAATTCTGGGAAATGATGCACTGCAGCCAAGGCACTATAGTGGTTAATATGAAGAAAAAAAGCCTCCTCAGCTGGAAGGCACCGGAAAAGAAAAGACTGCAGGCAATTCCGAGGAGCAGTTTCCGTCTTTTGATTTGCCGAAAGGATCTTTTAATTAAGACACATCGGCGTTCCAATGACTAGGAAACACAAAGCTATAAGACATTAATGAAATGGACTCGGAAAAAGGGAATGTTCTTCTTAAGCCTGGAGCTATTTCAGCCCTCGCAGGAGACCGATACTAGTTACAAGGATTCCGGTTCCACCTCACCCCGTACTACCACTAATGCCGTTTCGGGGTGTATCTTCTGACATCTTCCAATGTTTGTTTGTATCATGCTTTACTTGTGACCATGAAAGCATCAGCCATGTTTTTCGAACCCTTAAAGCTCCATGATACTTTGGATTCCTGGCACACCAAGAAAGTTGATTAATCCCAATACGTTGGATCCTTCTTAGGTACATTTAAAACTAGACCCATTAGTTTATGAATAAATAGACTCCACTCAACAATGGGGTTTTTTTCTTGTAAGAGGATGAAGAGTTCGTTCTTTACCTTTACCTAACTTCAACAGATCTACAATTCATGTCTTGCAACCACACAAAGGAGTTCATTTCAGTGTATGGTGCCACTTCCTGGCTCATCCAATCCAACCCCCCCCCCCCCTCCCCCGCCGATCTCCTTTGCCTCCTATTGACTATCAAAGGCACATTTGGAGCACAATCCTTCCCACTGAAAACGGGCAATTCTGTACACAGACTTCTTTTATGATAGTTTATATTGTTATAACGAATACCGCAATCGCTGCAAGGTCACTGTGGAGGCTTTGTTGACTGTCAGCTGCAGAGGTCCTTCATTTTTTTTTTGGACACTAAATCCAAAACATTGTCCTTGGTTCACAGGGGGGAATAGACACCGGTTTGTCTTTTTTTTTTTATCCAGTTGGTTTGTATAGGAGTGGAGTCCCAGCATTATGGAGTCACCACTGATTACCATCTTAGTGGCCTTTAGAACAGAGTGAAGTTCTTTCTTCACTGTAATGTAGTGCTGCTGGAGCAGCAAGGGTTAAGGGTCTCTCTCACGGATCTAACAGTGGCTGGCTGGCAGTGAAAGGGCTTGATCCCGAGTCTTCCTGGTCTTGAGTGGCGCTTTAACCATTTGAGTCACAGTGCGAGTTGAAGACTGTTCATATGGCACTGAGGTTTTTCTCTTTCACCCACCAGGTTGTGGCCTTGTACTATGGAGGTTAAGCAAGTAAGTCCTGCTGGTAATTCTGTTTTTCTTTCCTATGGACACAGATCCAAGAAGGTCATGTAAATGTATGGCTTTGGTCAAGCTGAGTGAATCATGCACTGGGGACTGCAGCAGACACCAATGTAGTCTTGATACCAACCAAACTGGTCCACAGAATATTCTTCATTGACTACTGGACAGAAGATATTAGAAACTGATCATTTCTTTGTCATTGAGAATCAGCAGGCCATTTATCTAGAGTGACTTACGTTTACCCTGGTGCTCAGGAGACCACTAAGCGACTTACGTTTACCCTGGCGCTCAGGAGACCACTAAGCAACTTACGTTTACCCTGGCGCTCAGGAGACCACTAAGCGACTTACGTTTACCCTGGCGCTCAGGAGACCACTAAGCGACTTACGTTTACCCTGGCGCTCAGGAGACCACTAAGCGACTTACGTTTACCCTGGCACTCAGGAGACCACTACGCTTTGAAATTCCCCAGAAAGTGAAATCACTGACTAGAATTATTATGTTGTTGAAAGCAAAATGCTGTTGCTTTGTCACTCTGTTTCTCCTTGATGCCTCCTGAGGAGTTTGGACAATGTCCTGTGCTCTTTATTTCATTACGTTGTGACTGAAAGAATAAAGGAAATGTGTGAAAGAGGAGCAGCTGTAGTTTGGGCCGCCCTCTGGTCCGTTTCATCCTTCTCACTTTTCCTTTTGTTCAGCTCTGCAGGACAAGCGGCGGTGTATAGAATAACATGCGGCGGCTGTAATTGAGTGCAGGGATCAGTTTCCAGGCTGCACGGCCCGCTCGTGTGAAGACTTGCTGCAGGGACGGGACAGCCAGGAGAAATGGCCGCAGCACCTCACCTGCAATAATCGCTGAAGGTCACCATCGATTGAAAACCTCGTTTTTGTGTAATAAAAGCATTTTCTTTCGAAAACCTGGGGTTGACAGAGTGATTGACTAGCACCAAGCGGCCATGTTGTGATTGTTTGATATGATCATTTCCAATATGCAAATATCACGTTAGCCACTTTTCCTTGATGCTGGATGACCCCGTTGGTCTTCTCCGCTGGGTTTCCTATAGGATCAATACTCTCGAGCGGAAGCTCACAGGCTGCACCATGTTCATCCTCACCAGGCTTTGACCGCATGTCTGTTTGTGCTCGCACTGAATCCTGATCGTGCATTGCCTTGCATATCAATACCTTCAACTATTTGTGTGAAACGATACAGTCAGGCTACCACTTCGTCCGCTTGTCATCGATTCGCTTCGGAGAAACGAACAGGAAAAAGAGGCCAGAATTAAAAAAAAAGAAAAGAAAAAGATTTGGGTATTTATAGCTTGGATTCAAACTAAAACCAGCATTTTCAGAAGATCTTGCTTACACACCTTCACAGACGGAAACCGTGTGTGTGTGTGTGTGTGTGTGTGTGTGTGTGTGTGTGTGTGTGTGTGTGTGTGTGTGTGTGTGTGTGT
>JAOTRA010000014.1:5861256-5871994 GCA_026260255.1 Pseudolaguvia tuberculata | reverse complement strand
TGTATGGAAGATGTGAGGGGAGATGTATGGGAGATGTGAGGGGAGATGTGATGAGATATGTATGGAAGCTGTGACGGGAGATGTGTGGGGAGATGTATGGAAGATGTGACGGGAGATGTATGGAAGATGTGACGGGAGATGTGAGGGGAGATGTGAGGGGAGATGTATGGAAGATGTGAGGGGAGATGTATGGAAGATGTGAGGGGAGATGTAGGGGAGATGTGAGGGGAGATGTGAGGGGAGATGTGAGGAGAGATGTGAGGAGAGATGTGAGGGGAGATGTGAGGGGAGATGTATGGGAGATGTGAGGGGAGATGTATGGAAGATGTGAGGGGAGATGTATGGAAGATGTATGGGAGATGTATGGGAGATGTGTGGGAGATGTATGGGAGATGTGAGGGGAGATGTATGGAAGATGTATGGGAGATGTGAGGGGAGATGTATGGAAGATGTGAGGGGAGATGTGAGGGGAGATGTATGGAAGATGTGAGGGGAGATGTATGGGAGATGTGAGGGGAGATGTGATGAGATATGTATGGAAGCTGTGACGGAAGATGTGAGGGGAGATGTGATGAGATATGTATGGAAGCTGTGACGGAAGATGTGAGGGGAGATGAGGGGGAAGACGTGAGGGGAGATGTATAAAAGACTTGAGGGGAGATGTATAAAAGACTTGAGGGGAGATGTATGGAAGACGTGAGGGGAGATGTATGGAAGATGTGAGGGGAGATGTATGGAAGACGTGAGGGGAGATGTATGGAAGATGGGAGGGGAGATGTATGGAAGATGTGAGGGGAGATGTATGGAAGATGTGAGGGGAGATGTATGGAAGATGTGAGGGGAGATGTATGGAAATGATTGTGTGTCTGAAGTATATTTCCTTCTTCCTTCCCCTCAGGAGGATCAGATTGCTCTAGAGAAGTCTATTTCTCGAGAGCCGGTGCCTCTGACCCACACTGCATATTCTCTGGCAGCGTCCGCTTACTCCCAGGACCAGCTATACATCAACGGAGGCTTTGGCTACAACTACCGTACTTTCACTGGGCTGGCGGGCAGCATGCAGCACCCTGTCACTCACACTACTCCCCCTGCTGCCCAAAGCAATGGTACGAATCATACTGCTTTTACACTTCGACACAGTTTTCCTTACAGGGATGACTTTTACATTCAAACTTTTTTTCTAGGCCCTACAGACCTAAGCATGAAGTCTCTGGCCACCAACTGTTCCACATCAAGCACCAATAGTTTTGGGCGAAGCGGAGCGGGAGGAGGTGGGACGTCTGCTCAGCTCAGCCATACAGAAGTGACAGCAGTGCGTCAGCTGATCGCCGGATATCGCGAATCGGCGGCCTTCTTACTCCGCTCAGCTGACGAGTTGGAAAACCTCATACTTCAGCAGAACTGATCTGTACGCACACATACACACACACACACACACACACACACACACACACACACACACACACACACACACACACATTTTCTATTGTCATCTCAACTTTCCGGCTCTCTCAGCCTGCCTTTATCGTTACCTCTTGCTCCACATCACCTCAGGTTCCTGTTTGCTCGTTCCACCATCTTCATCCTCGCAGGTGAAGTCATCAGAAGCGATGACGATAACGCATAACGAAGTCACTGCGCTGCCGCATTCATATTGCCGGCAAAGAGGAATAAAGGAAAAGAGGCTGTTAAAGACGGACGCATGAAACGCTATGCGTGGCCGGCTTTGTCAATCATGCGCCGTCCCACCTCCATGTCCTTAAACACCATTTACTAAACGAGCTCATGAATGTTTTTTTTTCTTTTCCTTCCAGAGCCTCTGATTTGCTGTATTTTGACAGAATTTGGGGGTTTCCCCTCCGTAGGAGGAAAACAAGGCTGAAATTTTCTCCTGTTTACAGCTTAATGAGATGGTTTGAGTTGAATTGAAGGAAGATTACGAAAATGTAAAAAATAAATAAATAAAACCAGAAGATGCCCCGCCCCCAAAACGACGAGACCTTTACATTTGCTGTACATAAATGCGCTCTGTTGGAAAGCACTTTTTTTTCCTCCAGCGGATCTGACCTCTGCTCCCGCCCGGACGCTGTTCTCGCTCTAGGGAGAAACTTATGCATACAGTACCGGTGAAGTTCACCTGGAAATACCTCAGCCTGTCCAAATCCTCCGTGTTTATGTTTTTCTTTCTGAGGGAGAGACGAGCCCCTGCTTCTACTACTATTATTACTATCACTACCTTATGCGTCCATACAACCACCTCTCTGGGACCTAAAAGAAGACATGCGTATGGGACGTGAGCTTGATTTGTTTCTAGAGTTATTTATATTGATTTGTGGAGGTTTTTTTGCAACTATAATGTAATTATACATAATCGATTCAATAGAAAGTATTGATTTTTTAAGTTCACTGGAATGAATGAATGAATGAATGAATGAATGAATGAATGAATGAATGAATGAATGAATGACACTTGAACTAAAGGATTGATTTGATCAGGTACAGATCTCTGCTTTAATGATTCACTCTTAAAGCACTCCAATCTGGATGCCTATTCTATACATATACTACCCTTTCTTTCTTTCTTTCTTTCTTTCTTTTTTTCTTTCTTTCTTTCATTAAAAGTACTCATCTAAAACAATAGAGCCCCAATGAAGATAGATGAAGGGTCTGTTAGGGGTTGTTTTGTTGTTGTTGTTGATTATTTTTCCTCCAAAGGCCATTAATTTCACTCTGCTGCTAAGGACTTAGACTTTTATGCCACAGACCTGAAACCTCAACCTCCTGCACAACCAGAGCACCTCAACCTGAAAGAAGAAATACCACCACCAAAAAAAATTTAAAAAGTCGCAAAAAAAAAAGGAGACGGACAAACGGGGAAAAATGTTTTGATTTGAATTTTTTTTTTTTTTTTTTTAAAGAGAGAGAAAAAAAATTACTGCCGTGGTACAGTGTGTATTTTTTATGTTGGTTTATGGCTGTGTTTTTTGTTTATCTTTGAGTTTTAGAGTTCAGGTTAGAGACCTGAGGCATGAGAGCTTTCACACGCACAAAACTGCACACACTCCCTGATGCCGTGGAGAATCTGAGGACATCATTCGTTTGACAGAGAGAAGAAAAGAGAAGAGAAAAGCGCCATCTGGTTTAGTCTGTACGGAAGACCAGCGTAGGTCCTGACTGTGTAATGGACTCGTCTTTGCACACTGAGGCAGTGTTGCTCCACTGCTGTGAAGCTGGAGGTTACGGGGTTAATGCAGAGTGAGAGGAAGATTATTGCAATGCAACTGATAATCAAAAGCGTTTCCATGTCCTGAGAGTTGCGTAGATGCGTAGATCCTACCAAGATCTGGAATAGTCACGAGCAATCATTAGATCTTGGAATATTTGTTAATATTTTTTATTGTTTTTTTTAACAACGTGCTCGAGGTTGTCATAGTAACAAAATATCTACAACTGGTGAGATACTGCATGTGTCGCATTCTATAGATTTGAGTAGATCTGCGCATTTTTAACGCTCTCTCTCTCTCTCTCTCTCTCTCTTTCTCTTTCTCTTAATTATTGGTAAAACTAAGGATGAGGAATATGCAAAATGACCAATCCTCTCCTCACTGTGCTCTTGTCTTGCTGTGGCTGTCTGCTTTCTCCCCTCTACCACCACCCCCCCTGCAATGATGCTTTGATACACTCCCTTTTGTTTCTTCTGTTAATTAATCTAAAGAAAAAGAAAATTCCCCACCCCCACCCCACCTCTTTTTCTCTCCTTGTACCTAAAAAAACCTTGTTGGGTTGCAGTTTATTGTTAATTATTTTACAAGCGTCTTAAAGCCAAGTCATGATTTTTGATTTCGCTTACGGATTTCTGCTTGTAAAAAAAACAAAAACAAAAAAACCCCCAAAACAAACAAAAAAAGACTGATCTGGGTGTGATCTGGGGCTGACAACAAATACTGAAATACTGCTGAACCGCACACGCCGTTAAGCTCTACGCGGTCATTCGTTCTACATTTGTAATCTTGGTTATTCATGGGAAGGGTGTGAAATTATGGGAAATCCAGGGCACTCTGGTTCACTCATCTGGATTTTTCCTCTCTTTCTGCAGCTCCCTCATGGACAACAATTTTTTCGATACAAACTGTACAAACAAGGCAAACGACAATCTTAAAAAAAGTTGTAATTCGGTTTGGTTTTCCTTCTTGGTGAGCGACTATTGTTTACAGCGTGTACGGGGCTTCAGATTTAGGCTATTAGTATTTTGCATTTGCGACATCTTGGACGGTCGTCGGTTCAGCCAACACCTGGAGGACTTCTATTGGCCCACTGTTTCTTATATGATTTTTATTTTTCTTAGAATTGTTATGGTCGAAGTTTTTATTTTTTAAAATTCATTTTGTATTCTGACAAAAGTGGTCTTTCTACAACTGTTTTTGTACATCATCCACACATCACAGGACATTTTTGTCTACACATTCCAAGGACTGACGTCAATCTCACATTGGTGGAACCAGATCATCGAGCATGTACAAAGGACAGCCCACCAAAGTGCTCTATACTAATTATCTTAAGAAACCAGAGCAGGAAGAACAAACTATAAAGGACAAAACCCGAGCATGTGCACTACCACCTTACAGGTACCGTGATCTTGGGTGACCGCTTTGGTTGACCTACCATTCTGCAAAAGTGTGTTTCTGTTGGAAATACTTTACTGATGGCAAGGGTGTGCTAAAAGTTCTTTTTAGGTTTTTTTTTTTTTTTTTTTTCTCTTGTTGGTACATTTTCATAGAAACGGTATCACAAACCCGAATGTATACCTCGTCCATCTGTATCCATAATCAGCCACCATGGGCCAGTATGGGGCTTTTTTGGGCTGAGCTCTCACACTTCTACCTTTAGGGACTTTATTGAGATTTGAACTTGATTTGTTCAGCGTCTTCAACGTCTGGAGATTTATAATACCAGTGTGATTCAGAGCCTCAAGGGCTTTCAGATGTTGTTGGTTTTTTTTTTCAAAGCTAGAGTTTGGCTGGCACACACACACACACACATACACAGGCAGGTCTTATTGGATCTGTCTACTTTTCATTGGTCCTCTTAAAGGCACACTGACCCCATCTTGGCATGTCCATATGTTCACGCACACACACACATGGGTCTTTTGATTCAGACTTTGTGCTTTGGTTACAGTAAATGCTGAATCACACACACACACACACACACACACACACACACACACACACACACACACACACACACACACTAAATTGATGGAGGAATTTACTGCAGTAATGTAAATCCCACTTTTCCTCCATAGTTTGTTCCTCTCTGATGTTTTGGTGCTTCATGTTTCTGTTCTTCTGCTTTGGAAGCTACAAAATATCCTGTAGCTCTGCTGTGGACAAAAATCTTAAAACCAATGACAACCTGTCACGCTCTTTCCCATTCCCTCTCTCTTTTACCTGTTTCTCTTTCTCGTTCTCTCACTCTCTTTCTCCCTCCTGCTCCCCCATCTCTCTCTCTTTCTCTCTCCTGCTCCCCATCTCTCTCTCCCTCTTTCTCACCCTTGCTCCCCCATCTCTCTCTCTTTCTCTTTCTCCCTCCTGCTCTCCCATCTATCTCTCTCTCTCTCTCAGTGGAAGTGTGATGTTTACATGTACAGATTTTTGAAATTCCCCAGTTCCCCCGCCCCCAGCGTACCACCATTCTGATATAATAATTAACTGAATCTGATCTCCTGCTTCACTGAAGGCTGAATCTGAAGGTTTGTGTTCAGTTCATCAGCACTTAGAAAAGTGTTTCTCTTGGTTCTGATCCTTCTTCCAAATCACTGACGAATGGAAGACAAAGTAAAAAAGCCTGCTGGAAAACTATCCGACCACCAGTCAGGACATGCCAGTCCCTTTCTTTACAATTAAAAGCCATTTCCGTGCCGTTCGCTGGGCTCGCAACAAGTATTAAACGACACAAAACAGACTGAAAAGCTCAGGTAAACCACTAGTAGTTACACCATTGTAAGTGTTACTGGCAACCCATTTCCCTCTTTAATACCATATAAATTATATGAAATAATGATTTTTTTTTTAAATATTTATTGTGTTCTGTATAACTGTCGATCGTTTCCCGTACATGTGGCTAAATATTTAAATTCCTTTGAAAAGTGACAAATATATAAATATATATCTGTGAAAAAGCGTTTGTTTGTTTAGCATGGGGGACTCGGAACATATCACTGATTAAAGAAAACCAATGATTTGAAACCATGCTTTCCTTCGCCAGGGTCGGCATCACTGAGGGTTTAAAAAAATGTCATTGACATTGTGACTTATTTTGTTTTTAATTTTTTTTCCTCCCAAACTGTTTGTCTGAAAGTTAAATATGCTAATAAAAGCGTGTGTTCAACAGAATATCCTGCTGTACGAGAAGGTTTTCAATTGTGGGGGTGGGGGTTTAGGGTGGAGGGAGGGAGTGATGGAGGGAAGAATGGGAAAGGGGAGAGATGATAACAGAGATACATAGTGATAAGAGACATACATAGATACACAGAAATGAGAGAGAGAGAGAGAGAGAGAGAGAGAGAATGTGTATTCAGTCTGCTTTCGAATACTTGTACTATATTTATCTCGTATATTTAACACCGTTTTTCTCTTTCTGTGTTTATTATTGTGGCCCAGAATTAATGAAATATTGAATTTAATTACATTTAGAAAAAGGTTGTATTTAGTAATAAGCAATAATAAACAATTATACAGAATTTGAAGCAGTAATAAACAGTAACGATAAAGAGTTCTAATAAACAGTACTAATTTATTAATGAGCAGTAATAATGCTAATGTGTGTGGGTGTGGGTGTGGTTGTCGGTGTGGGTTTGAGATAGACTGGCAACCTTTCACCCTTCTCCAGCAGAACCCGGTGACCCTGAATTAGGAATTAAGTAATTATAGAAGATGATGAATGACTGAAGAAATTAATGAATGATTGCGTCATGATAATGATGATGATGATGATGATGGTGGTGGTGATCACGTTTAACATTTTTATATTTTTAAGCACAATATCCAAACAACATCGAATAAATGTGTTAAACATCAGCAGAACGTGCTGAAGACATATGTAGATTTTTCTGCAGATTTTTCTAAACCTAAAAAAAGAACCGAGAAATATTTTATATATTTTTAATTTATATTATTTCTTGTAAATGAATGTTTTTTTTCTTTTTAATTCAAATCACATGTTTACAATCCCAATGGAACAGTAAAACATTGAATGATTATTGGTGCATATGCAATGTTTTTTTCATAATAACCCCCCGCCGCCACCACTACCACCACCACCACCAGCCCCACCTCGCGATTAAAAAAAAACCCTCCCGAAAATAGATCTCAGTAAAATGTCAGCGTTACGCATTCAGCATGACCGAGGAACGCACAGCCACGCGCGGGTTTGTTCCTGAGAAAAAACACACGGATGCTGCGCACCACCACCATCACCACCACCATCATCATCATCATCAACCGCGGCAGGAGTGATGGTACTGCTGAAAAGCGATCTATCTTTCCCATCGCACAGGATGCTCTCTGCGGGCCGTGAATCCCCTTCTTCACACCTGATCTCTGCGGCTTGTGCAGCTTATATGCGGCACTATGTTTCCGCGTTCCCAAAGCGCGTTCATTTTTGCGCTGCTGTTTCATCCCTACACCAAACCGGTTTCACCTGATTCTCCGCTCCGGTGGCTCGCATAGCGCTGACGCTAGAAAAAGAGGGCGAGGGACATCTGAACCAAACAATAAGGTGTCTGAATGAAGGAGAAGGAAGCGCTGGGGAAGTGAGCGGCTCGTACGCGCGCCAGGCTGCGGTTTATTGTGGTCGCAGACCTTCTTTTTTTTTTTTTTTTTTTTTTTACCGTCGGGACCAGGGTGGAGTTGGGGGTGGGGGGGAGTTGGTGGAAGAAAATAAAGAAGAAAAGACTGCGGAGGGAATGGAGGAGTGCTGCCGGGCGTGCATGCCCTGTCTGAGCCGCTTGTGGAACTGGTTATGGCCTGAACTGCGTTATCCGAGCGTCACTCCGACAGCGGAAATCCGCACGGTATCCGGGGAGCTCCGAGTGCCGCAGCCTAAGAAGCGGCCTGCGCAGCTTTACGCCGCTCTGTATGACTTCGAAGCCCGCAGCGAGGAAGAGCTGTCGGTCAAAGAGGGAGACAAGCTGTCGGTAATCGAAAAACGAGGACAGTATGTACTGGCTAAAAAACTCACCGGAAGTCTGGAGTCCGGTCTGGTACCTGCCAACTACGTCGCGATGCTGCAGGACGAATTTGCTAAATACAAGTAAGTGAGGATGAGGAACATATTGCAGGATGGAGGCTGATGCTCTGCTGCTTCTCCTGCAGCTCCAAACAACCCAACCCTCTCCTAGACAAGACCAAGGCTACCAAAATGTGTTTATCGATTTGTTTATTTTTATTCATGATTTGTATTCTTTTACATTTGAAACACTAACATCATAAAGTCGGATCCAGGATCGAAGCCCAAACACTCGAGCTGCCCTCCTACAGTGTTCTCCTTCTTGCCTGCCATCATCTAACTCCATATTCCTGAAGGATCAGCGCTTTAGTGTCTCGAGCAGAACAATAGAGAGCAGATGCAGAAGTCTACAGACTTCAGACAGGCTGATGTGACAAACACACACACTTGAAACCTGTTAAAATTACACTGAAACTGTGCAACGTCACCACACACACACACACACACACACACACACACACCCACACCCATACACACACAAAACAAGCAAGAGCACATGTAACCTCACCCATAGTGTTTTGGTTCCCAGGCTTTGTTTGTCTTGGAAACTGTGCAGGTTTACGTACAGTAAAATACCCTCGAACCAAAGACTCGTAACAAAATGTAGCCATATTATAATATTTAATATAATAATAATAATACTTTAATATTAAAAGTTATATTAAAAATATAGATGAATGAAAAAAAAAAGAAAATAATAGATATGTACTGTAAGTAACAATCCGGTGTGTAATTAATGAACATCTATTTTACTTATAATATCGTGTGTGTGTGTGTGTGTGTGTGTGTGTGTGTGCGTGTGCGTGTGCGTGTGCGTGTGCGTGTGTGTGTGTGTGTGTCAGATGGTACTATGGGAACATAAACAGACAGAAAGCTGAGCAGCTGCTTTTGGCTTCACAAAATAAGACGGGATCATTCCTGGTTCGAATCAGTGAGAGTCACAGTGATGAATACACCATTTCAGGTGAGACGAGTGTGAGATTTAATCCTCACTCTGAATTTACTTTTACAGAATCTGGCAACAAAATCGACATCAAAAGCAGCCAACATTTATTCTATCTATACAGCTGAGCAGTCGAGGGTTAAGGGCTTGGTTAGGGGCCCAGCAATGGCAGCCTGGACCATACATTTATCTGTCTGTCCATCCATCCATCCATTTTCTCTATCCATCCATACATCAGTTTTTCCATTCATCTATCCATCCGTCTGTCCATCCGTTCATCCATCCATCCATTCATCCATTTTTCCATCCTTCCAACAATCCATCCATCCGTCCATTTTTCCATTCATCTATCCATTTATCCATCCATCCTTCCGTCCATCCATTCACCCGCCCACCCATATGTCTGTACGCCCATCCATCCATCCGTCCATTTTTCTATTCATCTATCTATTTATCTATCAATCCATCTGTCCTTCTGTCCATCCATCCATTCACCCACCCGCCCGTATGGCCATATGCCCATCCATCCATCCATCCATCCATCCATTCATCCATCCATCCATCCATTCAATGCGTTATTCTTCAGTACTCTTTCTCTTAACATTATTGGTCAGCTTGCTCATCTTCCCGATTCAGCACTTCTGTTTCTGTGTTGGAGGACAGCAGAGTGTGTTACATTAATCTTCTCCCTCCTTATAGCAATGCCTCGGGTGGAGAAAAGGGTGGAAAGAGGCTCAAACTATCGATTGTTTTAAAAGGAGAAGAGAACAGAGCCTGTTTTCTTTCTGCTCTTCTGTAATGCTATAATTCCAATATCTACACAAACACACCATCTGACAGATTTGTACCCCATGTCACACAGCCAGGAGTGAAACCAACGTCTTCCATTTCCGGATCCATCGTTCTTCAGTCGGTGCTTACTTCGTGTCTGATAAGATCTCCTTTGCCACTTTGGATGAGTTAATCAGATACTACCAGAACAACCCGAGGAGCCTGGGATGCCCTCTGGACCAGCCGTGTGTACAGCAGGTAACAGATTCCTGTTATTAACCACAGAAAATTGTTGTCAGAAAATACATAATTTTAAAAAATTATTTCTCTATTAAGGTATTTTATAAAATAAACTAAATTAAACTAGTTAAAATCAGCAAGTTTTAAATACATCATTTAAAAAACCGAAAAGGATTTGTATATATAAAAACAGGGTTTCAAAAAGGGAATTGCAGAGGCTAAGAATTAGATTATATCATTTAAATAATAAATTAAATTGGAACATCTATTAATTGATTATATTTATGGGTAGCACTTGCCTCACAACAAGAAGGTCCCTGAGTTTGCATGTTCTCCCTGCATTTGCGTGGGTTTCATCTGGGTAGAACAGTTTCCTCCCACCGTCCAAAAACATGTACGTTAGGTTGATTGTTGAGTCAAAATTGCCAATAGGAGTGTGTGTGTGTGTGTGTGTGTGTGTGTGTGTGTGTGTGTGTGTGTGTGTGTGTGTGTGTG
>JAOTRA010000014.1:5707305-5731153 GCA_026260255.1 Pseudolaguvia tuberculata | reverse complement strand
GAGGAGGTTTATGGATGTGGTGAGGGAAGATATGCAGGTAGTTGGAGTGAAAGAGGCAGATGTAGCGGACAGGGTAGGGTGGAGAGTGATCCGCTGTGGCGACCCCTAACGGGAGCAGCCGAAAGGAGAAGAACTGTAAATAAAGGGTAGACATTTTTATTTAAATAAGTTTATACGTGTTTTTATCCTTTTCGTCAGCAGTACTGGCTTTTCGCTCTATGATGTCGCGATTATGACATAACGATGACGTTGGACGTAGGTGCGTGACGTGAGTAAACCCCCGTAGCGTGTGGTATTGCGATCGGGCCAGAGTTACATTGGGGGCGCATTAATGTGACCGATTAGCAGCAGTGGTGGTTCAGATCAAGGAATATCATGGTTTCAGTTCCCAAACTAATTAAAATAATTAATTCCGGCAGTAAGAAAGCCAACTAAAACATTTTGCGGGGCATGTTAAAGTAGTTTAATGTGTTCTTGGATTCGGTAGAGGGGCTGAATCTAGGTCTTCCTTATCTTCTTTGGCAGTGGTGGGGCTTGAATTCAGGTCTTTCTTAATTAATCTGAAATGTTCACACTGGAACTTGGGTGCGTTTCCCTAACCAGCTCCTGTAAATTACCTTCGCGGTTCAGTGTTGGACAGCGCGAGCCTGAAGTCATCATCTGCCGGCAGGCTAGTCTGCCATTTATTTTTTATTGTCATTTTCAGAAACTGCATGCCAATGGAAGCAGCGATTTAACCTGTACATCAGACAACTGAGGATGTTTAGTCAGTCAATCGAACCAAAGGCAAAGAGTAGAAGCTGTAGAAAGTCGCAAGCTAAACGAACAAAGCTTAAGCGCCTAAGAAATGTGATTATTTAATTAAAATGTAAAAATAATTCGGTTTTTAGTGCACCTGTTAAATACCTGTTGTTATTTCTTTTATTTCCCTCCGATTCACCACTGGTACAGAAACCTACTTGTGAAAGATCAACATAAATTGCAGTTTAATTTAATAAACAGGAAAATAATTTTTTTACTAAAAGAATAGATTTTATTTCAGCACTGTAAGTCATTTTCCAACCATACAAACTGTCTGTCTGTCTCTGTCTGTCTATCTGTCTCAGCCTTTTGGCTTTCTACTCAATGCATCATGAATTCAGACCACAACAGCAAGACTAATTAAAAAAAGGTTTTCTTTCCCAAACAACCTGGTGCTTTTCTTTTGACTAAAAATGACAAATTGTTAATAACGTTCATAATCATAACAGCAATAATAATAATAATAATAATAATAATAATGAAGTTTCACCCTTCACTACACAAGTTCTTTTGGAGACCTTGATGCATGCACCAACGCGTTTTTCCCGGTGAACAGATCAGATGACGGAATGTGTTGCCTATGAATGAGACTTAGGTCACTTGAAAGACGTTGACAAGAGGGGCAACATGCTCTAAAACCAGAGGATAAGCAAGAGTAGAGAGGAATAACAGGGTGCCATTGTGCACAAAACATTGTTGTTATCACGAACGGTCTGAAAACCTTACAACCCCCGAAGATCCTGTGCCGTGAAGGGACTTCAAAAGGGTAGACGGGACCTGTTTTTAAAGCAGAACATAAAATCTAATATAGTCTAATCTCCAGACTGCACAGAGGCAAGTGCTACCCCTGCCACCGTATGGCTGAACCTGTTAACATTTCCTTTAGCCAGGACTACTGATTACGCTACACTGCCCAAACTGTAACTGACGGTGCTAATAATGAAGTCCTGCATCCGAGGCTATGCTTCATAAAAGGAAGAAAATAAAAGCTGTTAGCAAAGAACCAGAGCACGCACGCACACACACACACACACTTCACCAAAAGATGTAAATACATTTTCCTTCATTTATTTTTGTCAATGGACCAATAATGTTATAATCTGGATTACTAATCATTTCCATAAACGAATGAGGAATATGTTTTGACAAATAGTAAAATATTCTGCACTTTGGTTTTAGTAGCAGGGAGAAACTCTCCGCTTTGTGCAAGGATGCAATTGGTTAATATCGAGCCAGCTTTTTTTTCTCCAAGGGTCTTCACTGATTAATTAAAGCATCCGGGGAACAAATAAAAGATTAGATAATGTTAGTTTTTTTAATGGCTACAATTTGAACCCAATGGTGAAGTGGTCTGAAACAAAAAAAAAAAAAAAAAAACCCAAAACAATAAATGGTAAAGATAATATGGAAGCCATTTCCACCACTGTCCAGGGCCAGAATTCTTTAAGTCCTACTGGAAAACTTTCTTATCATAATGAACCAATGAATTTTAAGGAAATTTGGAGACCAACAAATTGTCTAAAATACTGACTAGCTAACTAGCTAGCTAGCTATTACAATCCACTGCAATTAATAAACACAACCTTGAACAAATCCCAACTTTGCAGGTGGCCGAACAATACTGTAAGAGTGTGTGTGTGTGTGTGTGTGTGTGTGTGTAAAGTGGTAGCATAGTGTTTAAGGCATTTGACTGTTACCGGGAGAATCTTAATTTGATTCCAATCACCACCAAGTTACCACTGTTGGACTCCTCTGCAAGTCTCTTAAATCCAGTCGTGTAATGATATAAATACTGTAAATGCGCCAGCACTCGTACTGTTGCTCTCTGGTGACCAGGGTTCAATACATGCTCAGATCCTGTCCGGTTCTGCCCTTTCTCTCTTTCTTCACCCCTTCTTAATCTTCCAAAAATAATTTGCAAAAAAAAAAAAAAAATGCCGCATGTCGAAAATAGTCAGACGAATAAATCTATACGCATGCAACTCACAGATCCCCTGTAAAGGTGTGTAGGGGAGTGAACCAGCCTCATATCCTGCCCTCTAAACGCCAAATTCTTTAGTCTTCCGGTTATTCGTGAGACTGAACTAGGATAAATTATAAACAAAGTATTTCATTATTAGGAGAGGTTAAGTGATTAATTTATGGAATAATCATTACGAGGAGGGGGAAGCATGTCATTATCATTAGGACAAATGCTTTTCATTAAATTCATATATAATATAGATATCAAGTCATTATTACGAGAAAGTTTCTCACCATTACGACTTACAGAATCCTTTTTTCCCAACAAAAAAAACGAGCTTCCATATAATCATCATTACAGTTTCAAATATCTTGCGGTGCTAAGAGCATTTAATACTAAACCTGTAGCAACGGTCAGAGAAGAAAGAACATTTTTTCTCTTTTAAAATGGAAAAAAAAAGAAAAAAGCAAAGGAAAACAAAACCCCCAAATATGGTTTAGGTTCGTTTTTGTTTTTTTTTTACATTTAAAATGTTTTCAACTTTTGCCTATGATTACATACAGACTGATTATAAGTGTAATTATTATTGTTGTTGTTAATATTCTCATGTACAGTTAGTATGATGGGGTGGGGAGACACCACTGCAGCAGGAGCAGGAAAGTCCACAGCTGAAATAGGGGGTGAGGTGAAAAGGACAGGAGTCTAAACAAGAGAAAGACAAGGTGATACATTTGAAGATTTTTTTTTTGTTGTTGTTTTGTTTTTTTTAACTAGGCGGCGGGGTATCTGGTTATTCCAGGTAAAACTACAGTAAAAGCACTGACTGTGTGTGTTAGTAATATTGTATTTAACACAAAGACGACGAGGATTCTGGAGTTCCTATGGAGGCCGGTGAAATACGGTATCCATCGGTGTACGAATTAACCTACGTGTTCGTTTGATCAGGATTAAAAATGGATTTTGGGGAGGAGGTGGGGTGGCTAAGGATAAATTTTGGTTAAACTTAAACCTCTCGCAAAATACTTAACACTATAAATTAGCATAACATCTGCATCTATGCCGGGTATAATTAAAAATAGCAAGAGGTTAGAACAGCGGAAAGAAAGGATACAGAAAAGTCAAATAAGCTGTGCAGAGAAAAACATGGGAACCACAGATCTGAAAATTACTAAGCGTTACAAGTAATTAATTATATCAAATACAAAAAAAAATCCTAAATACCGTTACATTTTTTTTCATTTACTAACTGGTGTCTCTCTAAAAGAAAACATCTACATATGCACATACAGTAAGTGTGTGCCTTTGTATTTGTGTGTGTACGAGTATAACATTATTATGGCCTTGTTGTGGTCTGAGACTAAAATTAAGCTAAAAGTAACTTCTATGATGAGACTCATTTCCAGAGTGAAAACTGAGCTGTGGTTTACTGTAAATCTGAAGCAATTGTTTGTTTCCAGATACTGTGTGTGTGTGTGTGTGTGTGTGTGTTTTTATGTATTTGTGTATGTGGAGTGCTTCAATCACGAGCACTGCTGAAATTTATTTCATCATCATCAAACGCCTCAACCTGGAGTCTGAGCTTCAGAATAATCGGCTGTGCGTTGGTAGTACGGTATAGCATGGGTTCAGGTACGCTACTTGCAACACTGTGGTCTCGACAATTATGATTTGTTCGAGCTCACGCACATCCAAGATGGTCGCGTCATGTCTATTAGCTTAAACGTACGAATAGTTTACTGGTACATATTCTGTGAGATAAATGAATATAAACCTAAAACTAAAATGATGGTGGTTCTGCAAAACGGAGTCTTGTGGTTCTGCGTTATTTAGAGATTTCTCATATAATTTGCGGCACGTGATAAACTATCATCTATTCATATGGTAACAAAATAAGGTGCATCTTATATAAACATGCCTGCACAGACACTAATGAAATTCTGTATTAAAAGACTTTTTTTAATTAAAAACTTATTTGTCAGGAGCTTCTCTCTAATGTAGTGGTTTCATACAAAAGAGAAAAAACCTCCATCATTACTAGTACTGACAAAGTTTCCCAAAGGAGCATATCCCTTTGTGTGCTGTCAAATTCTGCTTTAAAGCTAGAAGATTTTCATGTTTGATGATTTACTTAAATCAGATGCTCTCAAAAAAAAATAAATAAATAAAGTGGCCCAAGGAGTCATAGAAACACCACATTTGGGTTCCTAATGTAATGAATTAGCGAAAGGCCCCACCGCCATCCCACCAAATTCTCTCACGCCTTTGGGAATTTTATTTCTAGTACTTTAAGGTACTGTTATATAATTCCACATAAATAACAAGTGCTTTATGTTGGATTACAATCTTTATATTTATTTTACTGGGCATCTCTATTAAGGTTTAGTGCCGAGGTTTGCATATTAATAGCTAAATTTTTGGGGCATAAGGTGCTTTAAAATAAAAACTAATAAAATGCATCCCGCTATTCAGCAGCTCCATCAACGAGTTTGCAAGTGCTATACGTCGACAAACAGAAAAAATGATTCAGTGTTGCTGAATAAAAGATAAGAGAAGATAAAAAAAAAAAGCGCTAATGGGAGCAGAGAGGTCGTAGCTATACTATTGCCGACTAGCAAAAATCGGTATAGTCACATGTTCGATCTTGAATCGCACCACTCAGTATTATGATAAACAAATATCTGGGTGATTAAAGCGAATAACCTATTGCAAGTCATTTCGTAATCGTCCATTAAATACATGATTTTTTTTGGACCCTTACTTTTTGCCGTAAAACAACCGTAATGCTATTAAAAAAAAAAAAAAAAAACACTAAGTATGACCATCATTCCCCTGGAAGGGGATTTAAACAAACACTGCTATTGCCTAATGATTAATGTAAAAGAAACATTGCTATTCTCATAATCAAGCAGCTTTAAATTCTCTGACAGCGACATTATTACTTATTAGTACAATCACTTAACACTAATGTTTGACAGCACTGGAGTGTCTCAATCAGGGCCAATTATAACAGGATACTAATTCGCTATTACATCATTTCCTTGACTGCGATACAGCAATATAACGCAACTGATACGATGAGCTAGATTACAAAAATATCGCCAAGAAAAAAAAAACGTGCACGTTTTAAAAGGAAGAAAAAGAAAAACTTGGATCCGTTTACCAACAACTACAACAGTGTGTTTGCTGAGATTGACTAAATACAGAAAGGAGACGGGTTGCCAGAGAGAGCGGAGATAAGGGTCATATCCACATCTATGCATTTAAGACGCATATATAAAATGTGATGGCAATTTGTTTAACATGCTACTTAAATATTAACTAGAAATATCATGCCAACATTTAAAATGTTGTGTATATAAATGGGGGAGGGGCTAAATTTGCAAAAACATGATTAAACTTCTGTTGAATTGAAAAAGGAAGGGGTGTGAAGGTAAGTATGTTGCTGTTAAAACTCACTGGCTGTATGCGTGGATTTAATTATAACATACTTTGGGCAATTAGAGGCCAACCGGCCATCTTGGGTAATAGTACAAATATAACCAACAATCTAAAGTGTTCTACAATTAAAGAAAAAATACCCCAACAAAACACAAGATAGAGAAAGGTTCGAAAGGTGAAAAGACAGAGCTTGTCACAATGCTACAACCCTGATGGGGCAGTGGAAAGGCTGAGGTCCAGAATCGAAAGGATTCAGTGCAATACGCAAATCAAGGTTGTGATTTTTAACTTTGCTCAGTTTCAAATCAGAACCTAATGTTAAGGTGACAAAGACCGCATCCCTTCTCACACTGTCCAATCTCTAGTTTTCAGCATCTGTAACATCATAAATTATTCTTATGACGACAACACGAAGTGGCTGCTGTGCCTAATTATGTTTTGCGAGGAAAAAGGCAGTCGAACTTGGAACATTCCTTCTCAACTCAATCATTCTTGTTTAAACTATGGGATGGAATTACTCCTCTTTTTGTAGTGCACCGTCTGACGAGCAGTCGTCAAGGCAACATGGGGCCTCTACCTCCACCCCATCTCCTGATTGGTTGTCTTTGCTGGCTAAGGCACACTGGATTGGCTGGGCCAGTAGTGGCAGGTCATGGGGCTGGCCAGTGGCGCTTCCTGAAGAGCTGCCGTTCAGCTGCTGGGATACAACGATGGATCTCTCGGTGGGCCGCCCCACTGTGTTGGGCTCCTCTGCCAGTTTTGGGGGACTGGATGAGGGAGGTGAGGAAGAAAGAGTCTGAAAAAGAAAAGTGAACTGGAGGCTTAAATTAAAGGATAACAAAAAGGTCCAACAACACATTGGGAGTCCAACTTCAATGGAGCTCACCTATTGTGCTCAAAAAGGCAAAACGCTGCCTACATTTTCTGAGGAGACTAAAAATACTGTTTATGATACAGGACCCTAAAGAAGTTTTACCGCTGTACCATTGAAAGCATCCTCCCTAACTGCATCTCAGTGTGATTATTGGTAAGCTCTTCAGACGATCGGGAAAACTAACAAATCATCTGCACACAGTTACCACCACACTTAAAAGCAACACTGCCTGCAAAAGACCGAGCAGCCCTCCCATCTGCAATGTTCTCCCATTGGACTGGTGCCACCGATGCTTCAGAACCCCACAAATTTTCTGAAATGTAGTACCTTCTGTACCAGCACTACATTATGATGCACCTTTATACCATCCATATCTATCAATCATCCATATTTATTCTGTATATACTGTACCATAAACACTCATATGTACGCACTCATATGTCATTCCTGGATAGCTATAACTATCATACGATATCTATAAATAAGAGTTTGTATACGATAGTAAGTATTTTACATACTACTGCACCTTAATATACATTATTCACTCTCACCTCTATAATTACTATGAAGTGCATATGCTTATTTGTTTTACTGCTACTTATTTTAAATCGGACATTTATGCCTTTCAGGTTAGATGTGAACTGAATTTTATTGGCTCTGTACATCTACCTTGAATCTAATCGAACGTAATATAATATAAAAGTGCGTATTGACGTTACCTGTGTTCGGTTTGTATTTATTTTCTTCCCTCCCCTTCCTCTCGGTATCATTTCTTTACCTCTCCTATAACAGAGAAAATGTTTTAGTAGTTAATTTATTTTATTTTTAAACTATAGTATTCTTGACTCATGTCGAGTGTTTTGACTGAATTGACTTACCCCTTGCCGCCTCCCACTGATACCACCTGAACGTTAAAGCCTCCTCTGCCACGCACCGGTTTGTTTCCAGCCCACTGGCCAACTACCATGCCAGCAATTTCTAGCTTTCCACCTTGAGGAGGTATAGACTGGATACCTGTGTCAACAATTAACAGTATTAGTATAAGTAAGAGATTGTTCAGAAGGTCCGTTCCCCCCCAACACGGCAACCTTTCACATTTAATGATATGGCTTGGATTACAGATTTGTCCATATTTTTAGTCAGCCAGGGGATTATTGAAATCTACTGAATTAGGAAATTGCATCTAACTGCTTATGAACAAAATCATTTCACAGTACACATCCCATTAATGTTACACTATGGACAGAGATACAGTGGTGTGAAAAAGTGTTGGTCCCCTTCCTGAGTTCCAATCTTTTTGCATGTTTTTCACACTTTAATGTTTCAGATCATCAAACATTTAAATATTAGTCAAATATAACATGAGGAAACAAAACAGTTTTTAAATCAAGGGGGAAAAAAATCCAAAACTACATGTCCATGTGTGAGAAAGTGTTTGCCCCCCTGTTAAAACATAACTTAACTGTGGTTTATTACACTGGAGTTCAATTTCTCCAGCCACACTCAGACCTGATTACGGCCACACCTGTTTGCAATCAAGAAATCATTTAAAGAGGACCTGCCTGATGAAGTGAAGTAGACCAAAAGATCCTCAAAAGCTAGACATCACGCCGAGATCCAAAGAAATTCAGAAACAAATGAGAAAGAAATTGAGATCTATCAGTCTGGAAAAGGTTATAAAGCCATTTCTAAAGCTTTGGGACTCCAGCGAACCACAGTGAGAGTCATTATCCACAAATGGCGAAAACATGGAACAGTGGAGAACCTTCCCAGGAGTGGTCGGATGACCAAAATTACCACAAGAGTGCAGCAACAACTCATCCAAGAGGTCACAAAGACCCCACAACAACATCCAAAGAATTGCAGGCCTCACTTGCATCAGTTAAGGTCAATGTTCATGACTCCACCATAAGAAAGAGACGGGGCAAATATGGTCTGCATGGCAGAGTTCCAAGACAAAAACCGCTGCTGAGCAAAAAGAACAAAGGCTCGTCTCAGTTTTACCAGAAAACATTATTATCCCCAAGACTTTTAGGAAAATACTCTGTGGACTGACAAGAGAAAAGTTTAACTTTTTGGAAGGTGTGTGTCCCATTACATCTGGAGTAAAAGTACCACTGCCTTATCAACAGTAAAATATGGTGGTGGTAATGTGATGATCTGGGGCTGTTTTGCTGCTTCAGGACCTGGAAGACTGTGATAAATGGAACCATGAATTCAGCTGTCTACCGAAAAACTCGAAGGAGAATTTCCGGCCATCTGTTCGTGACCTCAAGCTGAAGAGAACCTGGGTTCTGCAGCAGGACAATGATCCAAAACACACCAGCAAGTCCACCTCTTAATAGCTGAAGAAAAACAAAATGAAGACTTTGGAGTGGCCTAGTCAAAGTCCTGACCTGAATCCTATTGAGATGCTGTGGCATGACCGTAAAAAGGTGGTTCATGCCTTGAAAACCCTCCAATGTGGCTGAATTACAACAATTCTGCCAAGATGAGTGGAGCAAAATTCCTCTACAGCACTAACAGACTCATTTCAAGTTATCACAAACGCTTGATTACAGTAGTTGCTGCTAAGGGTGGCCCAACCAGTTATTACGTTAATGGTGCAAACACTAACACAGAGCTATATAGTTTTGGATTTTGTTTTCCCTTAATAATAAAAACCTTCATTTAAAAACTGTGTTTACTCATGTAATATTTACATTTGTTTGATGATCTGAAACATTAAAATGAGACAAACCTGCAAAAAGATTTTAAATCAGGAAGAGGGCCAACACTTTTTCATACTACTGTATAAAGCAGCTCACTTTCCCTCTCTTGACTAAAAGTAATAATTGATTGGACAGTGTTTAATCAGAAAAAAATGCATGACCGTGGTCAGACCTGGGAAAGCTCTTGGTCTGTGCTGGTGGTGCGGAGGAGGCATAGAACCCAAGGGTCGCGGCGGATACAGTGGGTGCATAGGATAGAAAGGCGGCACCATGGCAGGGGGCAGGAAAGCTGGTGGGGGCAAAGGTGGTGGTGGTGGTGGAGGCCGAGAGAGGTTGATGCCCTCCAGAATAGCCTGTCTCATTTTCTCGACTCGAGACACCAGCTCCTCCTGTCACAGAGAAAAGTCAGCAGGCGTAATCTTCAAGAATTTTAGGAAAGCACAAGTAGATAAGAAAATATTATGGAGATTTAAATGATAGGCTGCGGACCTGTCCTTCACACATGTCTAGCAGAGCAGCTCTGTCTCTGGTAGCTTTTGATAGTTTGCTTTGAAACAGCTTGCCATCGAAGAAACCCCATGGACAGCAGTGATCCCAAGGAAGCGGCTGGCCACACACATCGTTTACAAAAAGGGCAGTGTCTACACCGCTCATAAAGAGGGAAGCCAGCTGCACACCACGATTATCCACTTTCTCCACCTAACCATGGCAAATGTCAGACAATCAGGGGGCACCACCATAGTTACACCAGCAAAAAATAATATCTTTTAGCATAATTAATTACCTTGAGTTCCTGTAGTTGGTCAGGCTCATAGAGCTGGTTGGACACCGCTTGAGCCAAAAAGGCATCAAGCTCATGGCGTTGTAGAATGCGGCCACCTGGCCACTGCATCATATACCTGCAGGAAAACCCAGAATTTTCTTATTATATTGAAATTTAAATACTAAGTTAAAATTTGACAAAAACCATGCATGTAGCATTATCAAGTACAATATCATTTCTTTACTGAATATTAAGAGTCATCCACTCATGGCAAGACAATACAAACTAAACTGAATAGTTCGATAAAAAGACTTGAACCCCTCCCCAAAATGTAGTCATTTATTTTACTAAATTTAAAAATAAAATTAAATACATTTTATTAATTAAAATACACAAGTTTAAAATACCTTCTGGTGAAGCATTATTAAATATATCTCTGGTGGCGCAGTGGTTAATGGCAGCCTCACAAGTAGAAGGTTCTGGGTTCAATTCCCGGGTCGGGGATCTTTTTGTGCAATTGCATGTTCAACCCATGGAGTACCCCGTTTCCTCCCACAATCCAAAAACATGTACATTGGGTTGATTGATAATTCTAAAATTATCCATAGGAGTGTGTTTGTGGTTGCTTGTCTATGTGTGACCCTGCAATGGACTGGCGACCTGTCCAGGGTGTATCCAGGGATATGCTTCAGCAAAATCTCTGTGACCCCGAATTAGAGAATAAGCAGGTATGACGATGAATGAATGAATGAACAAAATAACTTTCTGCATTTTTATTATCCAGACAAAGTCGAGGGGCTTCCAAAATGTACATGAAGGTAGATCTTCACCATTGAAAAACACATCAGTATGGTGTGTCCATTAGGACATTGTATAAAAAAAAAAAAAAGGACTTGGTCAAAACTTTGTTTGACTAAAATTTCAGGGTGCATTTCATTCTATTAATTATACACACGGGTAAGTCATAAACTTGTTAATACATTTTTACCAACCTGAGCACACAGCACATGAGCAGCAGGTGTGACGGCACGCAGGACGGATTAAGCAGCGCAGGGCAGTCTGATCTCATGCAGGCCAGGAAGGCTCGAGTACGGCGACTGCGGTCCTCAGAAGCACGACCAAGCCATAGACGCCTCAGATTAGGGCAGGTCCATTCACGGAAACACATAGCTGGAACCAGCTCAGGGGTCAAGGCCGATTTGGCTTTACTGGCACACCACTCTTTAACTATTACAGGGGGCACTGTGGAGTCAAAGAGGAAACCGACAGAGAGAAGCAACTTTTGTGAATGAAGCTCATTTGCTTCATATGAAAAGAGGAAACAGGCATGTGATCAGCTCAGGATAAGTTTCAAGGTTCCTGGCGTGTTGATTTAAGTGTTTTAGTAGCTATATCACATTATAATATCACAGCGTAATCAATAAATTTCTTTATTTTAGATTGATTAAATAATAGTAATGTATTGAAACTAATACAAATTGTACATAAACTATATACATAAACTGACAGTGCCACTACATTCAACACTCAAAAGCCTGAGCTATTACACCGTCTCACCCTCACCTTCTAGTGGAGTGCGCTTGCGCATGGCCATCCTTTCCAGTCTCCGCTGAGTTTCAGCCAGGCTAAACAGCACGCCATAGGCATACTGCCGTGCTGAGCGGAACAGCAAAGAGGCAGGAGGCAAGTCAGAGTTGCACTCATCCTCTATACACACTGGCATCTTCATCTCCCCCTGAGACACCCAGTGAGCAATCAGATTAAAAAAATCAGTAAGATAGTGCAATTAAAAACATCAATGCCAATGATGCTTCACTGCTGCTGCCTTAAATAGTGACATGCATCAATTTTAGAGGATGAATGAATTAATGAATGAACAAAATAAAGAAAAACAATCTTTTTTATAGCACAATAATGTTAAATAGATGCTGACATATTGACTTGATGGTATATATAAACTTCACTCTGACCTTCATTATCTTGGATTTTTATTTGCTATATGTTAATAGAGCGAGGAGATATGCCAGAACAGTGAAATTATTGCAAATATGCATCTTTGCTCCAGGTTTAATATTATAATAATAATAATAATAATAATAATAATAATAATAATACCACCATTAACAGTAATAATAATTACAGCATTGGGCAAACACCGTTATCTACAGCAACTTGTATCAAATTCATACTACTGAGCAATTAGGGGTTAAGGGTCTTGCCCAGGGGCCCAGTAGTGGTGTCTTCCAATAAAGCCTTAAGCACTGCTCCACCCCTTTACTATTACACATAGTCGTAAGTTCTATTGCTCGTTTGTGTTCACTGTTTGATTTCATCCAACGTTTAACATCATCTCCTTAGATATTTTATTTTATTCTCCTAAAATAGAATCTGTTCCACAACCACAGGATGTGCCTTCTGACATGTTTGTTCAAGAAATGAGAAGGAAGTCAGTTTGGGTTAAATAACCTATTGGCAACCAAAACAATGCTGAATGCTGATGGTTTTTTTTAGAGAAAGAATCGAAGAGGAGGAAAACTGCAGTACCTTGGTGAGAATGTGATATATTTGTGGGTACATAAGACCACGCCTGTGTCTGTGCTCTGCCACTCGTAGCACCTCAGCGCTGACCTGAGGAAGGGGTGGGGTTGTAATGTCCATGTGACTCCGTGTTGCCATGGACAGCAGTGACGGAATAGATGGCCCACTACCGTTGCCTTGGGGACCCTCCCCAGCGGTGCCACCAACACGACCACTGGGATCTTCCCATCGAGAGGACTTATCAGCCAAATGACTAAAAAAAAAAAAAAGAAAAAAAAAAAGACAGCTGAAGAAAAACATTTTGTGCCGCAATCAATAGATACCACATCTAATATACACAAGCACATCTAATATACATTCAGGCTCAGAATGTAAAGTATATATAAATACTTAAAATATAAATTTTCTTAGGCATAATCTTTTTTACTTTCTGCAGAATCCTTTACAATCTTAGTTCAAACTCTTCTCATTCATCCTAATTGCTCTGTAGGTTTTACGGCATTGATAAACACTGCATTTCATTTTACTGGGCCGGTGATTGAGTTATGATAATGATTTTAGCTTGTGCTACTAACATTCACATCCAGAGCGACTTTCATTTCTCATTTGCACAGCTGAGTTGTCAATTGTGCAGGGCCCTTATTCAGACGCCCAGCTTGGCGGTGCTGAGAATTGAACCGAGTATCTTTTTGTGTCGATCACCAACATACATTTACTTTTCTTTTTTTTTTTTACGTTTAACTGTTATACAACTAAGAAAGGTTTAGGTTCTTGCTCAAAGGGCATGAACATGGACCTGCTGGAAATCAAACCCGGGACCTTCTGCAAACCGCTAAACCACAGTTCTGCCCCAATACATTTAACACTAGGTCACTTACATAAATCAGTTGTTAGTTTTACTGTAAGGTCATGTTAAAAACAAACGTGTACTGTGTTACTTAGTGGTGGTGTCGTTTTGGTCCTCCCCATCTGATGACGATGATGACGAAGGGGAAGGGCCTGAAGGAGCAGCTGTGTGATGATTTGGTAGCCGATTGCCAATCTGAGTGGAATCATAAGGAGCCGACCAATCACCAAAGCCCATCTTTCCAACGAGAGCATCATTGCATTCCTGCAGTGGTGGGGGCGGGCTCTGAAACAGAAGTGCAGAGGCTGGCCCAGGACCATAGGGTCCACCGGGATAAGGCACCTTAACACCTGATACCTGGGGTGGACCAACCTATTAAAAAAAATAAGGATAAATGAAAAACCGGAAAACAGAGGAATATATCAAGGATCAAAAAATAGAAAGATTACAAATATTATACAAAACCTACAGGGGCTTTCCCAGACTGTACTGCCCCCATGTGGCTTAGAGGGCCGCCAAACTGACAAGGCCCAAAACCTTGCACTGTGAACGAATCAAAAAGTATAGAATTACGCAAATGAAGCACCCACCTGGAGAAAAAAAAGTTACAAAGCAACCTTGCACCATGTGGACAACACTTACAGAGGTATGGGGAAGGTCCCATGCTAAGAGGTCTGGGTTTACTGGCCGCTGAAAAATATTCCACTGCCTTCTTAAATCTTTCAATTTTATCTTCTGTGCGAGACTGTCAAAATAAAATTGGTGAAATGAATTTTACTTCTAATTACATTGGTACTTAGCACCAACAACTAGGACTGTATTAAATCAAATTAGAATTACATAATTATGATGTACCTGAGACTGTTTGAATACATCTCTGGCCACAGCATCCAGGTGACCGAGGTCCTGAATGGATGCAACATACTCTGACACAGCCTTAATGACTACCTCACAGGGAGGGAGAACTAATTGGTGAGCCCTTACCTACAAAGGGCAGGAAGAAAATAAAGGGTTAATTTTCCTGGGTTTAACAGGAATAGATCTCGGTAATAAAATGGTCTTGAATGGGAAAAATAATTGCACCTTAAGAGAGGCAAGAGGGTGTTCTGGACCCAAAAGACTCCAATGAAAAGCGGCCAGATCTTCATCTGGCAGAATGTGATTACCTGGAAAAATAAGAAATCATTAGACTGAACGTTTTGAAAAGACTGAAATGTACCAGAAAACCTGTCCAACCATGGTCACCATAACTTTGGTCACTTACCAAGCAGCGCAGCAAAGATGGGCAGGTGCTGGGTTTTGAGGCCCAGTTGGCGAGCAGCCTCGGACAGCAGGTATTGGTGAGTGGTCAGATTCTTGCCATTCCAGGAGAGCTTGAGTGCATGAGAGCTGAAATAGGCCGGGACGTTGCATAGAGCAAACTCTGAGTCTTGTGCAATCAGGCCCTGAAATCCAAAGTCTCTGTAGAGAGATAGCACCTCCTGGTGGTGGTCCTCTAGGGTCTGAACCACCTGTAGTAGAAGAAGGAGGTTTTAGACCAAGGGTTCCCTGTCTCTTTCAACTATTTTTCTAATTACCAATATGTAAATGTGCTGTAGTGCGAAAACTGAAATCTGTTTGGTCAAAAAGTGTTTGTACAGAAGACATTATATACAATTTAAAATGATCAATATACAACATCATTTTTATATTGCATACACATAAGCGATTAAGTGATATTTATTTTACATTGACAGGCATTTGCTTTGAACCATTACAGCTTTTGGTAAAAGTAATGAAAAGCACAGAAGGACAGACATACACAGCTCACATTCATAGCTCAATAAAGCAATCTCGGTCCTGAACCTATAATCATCTTAAACTTTAAACATCTGAAAACCTTGAGCTTAGTAGGGCTTAAAATATTAAATAATTTTACTTTAAACATGTAACAGAGATGGGAGTACACAGATCACAAGTCCATCACATGGCCAATCACACATCAACCGAACGTGAGAACATGCTAATTCCACATAAAAAGGCCCCTGGCTGGTAATCGAACACAGGACCTTCTTGCTGTTAGGCAACAGTGCTAATCACTAAATCACTGAGCTACCCTATAGTGCTTAATATTTCTTAAGTCATATTTGTGACCCAAAGAAAACAGTATAATCCGCTGGCAATCCACGCCCAAAGTGTTATTTAGGTCAGGCTGGTGTGTTGGTTTCTGCTATGTTTAGCTGTGAGTTGATTAGGTTGTTGTACAGTTTATTAGGATACACAGATTCTGGTATTACACTGTAATGTATAGGAGTGCTGCCGAATAGTATATAATCTCTGTGAGCAATATAAACTAGTGATTTATCCTCCCCAGAAATAATACATTTGTATGACACTTGAGACCCAGCTGCAGTTTACTGACTCAGGAAAAGTCCTAAAGAAATAGGGCTGTACGATACTGCAGAAGAAATCGAGAGTATGCTAAATAACGCTTAAAAATATTACCAAAAAAATCCTATAACAGGCATAAACTATACTATTTCGTTTGTAATTACCTGACCATTAGATCCATATGTGGTTCCTCTCCAAACATACAGTGGTGTGAAAAAGAGTGAGCAACATCAGGTGTGCACCGACGCAGTGGCAATGCTCTAGTATCACACTTGTTCAAAACATTGGATCATAGCAAGTTACATGGCTTATTAAAAAAAATCTAATTACAGCACCAATTTTCATTAGTTTACTTTTAATATCAGTGATTTGGTGCACTTAAAATGAAAGACTGTTATTAAATCCTGTTATTCATGAGATGTGTAGTATGTTATATGTGAGAGTCCAGCTTTGGCCTATGTGAGGTCCTGTTCTGGAAGAAATGATACATATACACCTTTCAAACAATATTTTGTTGACACTTAAACTTTGAGCTCTATTATCACACGCTAGGTTATTAGAGTGGGGGAAAAAAAGTCCTGATCTTACCACCAACTGAACCCCTTTGGGATGAACTGGAGCTTCATGTAGTAGCAAAGTGGAAATCAATCTGGAAGATTGATGCCCAGGTGACCACCAACTTTTAGCAATATAGTGCATGTTTCTTCACAAACCTAGGATTGGGCGATGCTATATTTTTGGTATTGGTACAATAACAAAATGTAATATGAAAATTGGCAAATCGCCTTTCAATTAAAATGATTGTATAAAAACAATAGGAAAGGCTACTTAAGATGTGTCTTGTTTTGTGGGTGTCAAAAGAAATAGTATAAATATTAAATAGATGGAAATGAACAATGACTTTATATAGTATAAATTAATCTTGGCTAATGTTAGGTATGTTTAATGCATACCAACATTTATTATTTATAGATAATTTAGCCTGGTGAAGGTGGTGGAGGGTCACAAACTTCATAATATTGTAGATTTCCTGGTTGATGATGTAAAGTGCTTCAACATTGTTAGTGTTCCTGTTTTAAGTCAAATTAATATTCAAAATCACATTGTTTATCTCTCTGTCGGCTATGGCATAATCTCGGTAATCAGCAGAAGTTTGAGAAATCACCAACAGGTGAACTCCAGATCATTATGGTATTGAGCCATTTAAATATAATACACACACAGGTTTTGGTTTGTTTTGGGGTGGCTGTAAGGATTTGGAGTGTTCCCCCTTTGCATGTTCACTCGGAATTTGCATGCTCTACACAGAGCTTCAGTCTGCATGTGGACGTCTCTGTTAAATCCAAATCCTGCCATATCTTTGAGGTGCTTCCTTGTTTTGGCACTAAATCGGACAGCAGCTGCAGGCGCCACAGACTGGCTCATCTCATGAAAATTAGCTCCCTAGAAAAGCTTCACAGCTTGTGATTTCCTTGAGTCAAAGCATGTGCATGTATATTCCAACTAGGGCTGCACAATACATCAATATTTTTCAGCACAGTCCAACCACCGGTTATCATGTGAAGACTATAGTCGCGAGCATTACAATTATGAGCACATGAGTTATGAGTTAGTCAAATTTCATCACTGGCATATTGCAAAAAGCACTATTGCAATTTTTTTCCCCTAATATCGTGCAGCCCTAAACCTGAATAATAACTACGTACACAAAATGTGAACGATAAATTAATATGAAGTATTAAATTACTCGATATGCACATCTGCGATATTTCAATAATCTTAATGTGTTGTGCAGCTCACGGTGCAAAAATAACATTGTTAACACCCTTTTCCAAACCAGTATCTATAATAAAACTCACCAAAAATAACAGTTCAACCAATGGAATGTTTGTTTATCATTAAATGCCGCATGAAACGCTAATTATAATGCCGTTGTAATTATTAATTTTTGACATGATGAAGCACCAACACCATAATAAGATTCCATTTAAACTGTTACAAAAATCAAGGTTTCAACACAACATATGTATTAAACGAAACCACCAGAATAACGACGGCGATCAGACATAGTTGTTTATCAAAGTTTAACATTTTTTAAGGTAAATAATTCAGAACATTACTTTAAGGGCAGGATTTATAGTTGCACTTCACACACTTATGTAGGTTAACAAACAGCTGCAAAGGCTTCAAACAGCTGTTAAAAGAGTTAAGAGTTTAATCCATGGGTGGAAAATGTCTGACCTGGAGGGCCGCTGTCCTGCAGAGTTTATCTCCAACCCTAATTAAACACACCTGAACCAATTAATCAGGCTCTGGCTAGGTGTAGTTGAAACTTGCCGAGTCAAGTTGGGGTTAAACTCTGCAGGACACCGGCCCTCCAGGACCAAGATTGCCCACCACTGCACCCCTTTGGCGAAGTCCTTTTTATAATATTCTTAGGGATAAAAAGATGTTAAATCAAATTAAAGTAATAACTGATATTACTGACAAATTATCTAACAGCAAAAGCTAAATTGCTGATTCATTCATAATTGACTTCCATTTAAGGTCACAGAAACCCTGGAATTAAAATGAATATAAAATAAGTTGATTATTTACATTTTAAATGTAAATAGCATTTGGCAGATGCCCTCATCCAGACTGACTTACAGCTGAGCAATTACGGGTTAAGGGCTTGCTCAAAGGTGCAGTGGTAGTTCTTGGAATCGAATCCTGGTCTTGCTGGTTAATACCAACATCTTAACCACTAAACCACCACTTGTGGTTATTAGTCCTTCCTGGATTAAGGAACTGCTGTTGCTTTGATTAACACCCAAACAGATTCAATCCAATTCCCAACACTTTCCTAGACCAAGTAAGTTACCAAGTAACGTTGTCTAAATGTTAAGACAAAACCATCTTAGAATCATGCTTATATAATAACACTCAATAGTTACCATACGTTCATTATGATATTGAGAGAAAACGTTCTTATAACATCCTTATGACATCTTGAAATGTTTAGAGAAAACAGTACTGGAGCAATAGATTGTTAAATAATTTTCTATAAATAATAGCGTGTTTGTTTGGGAAGCAAAAGAATAAATAAAGCGACTTAACCTTTGACACACACACACACACACACGTGTATATATTAAGGAAGGGGTGGAGGGGGTTGGGTAACTAATAAGTGTCTGAAAGCCGGTTACGAATCGCACTCACCCGCACGCGAAAGCGGAACATGGCGAGGCGGACGCAGTGGCTCAGGCAGGCAGGTGGCAGGAACCATGCACGTGGAGGCGGTGTGCCTTTGCTGCCCACGTGGTTGACGATAAGCTGTGCGGTTTGTCTGTGGGCCTGTGCTCGGCGCGCCCACTCCGGCCAGCGCTCTTTGCCCAGGGTGCCGTTGAAGGCCACGACGAGCTCCAGGCCGCCCTGGTACAAGCAGGCCTGAGACAAAGCAGCCAGATAGCCGAGCATCGCGTTCCATTCGCCGCCGCAAACCCAGTCGGTCTGATATCCCCCGTAGAGCCGTTGCAGGCCCGAGTCTGCGTCCACAAGGATCCGCGCTGGCGGCGGAGGAGGTGCGGGCAGCGCGTTTGGGTGATGAGGATGATGATTAGGATGAGGATGGTGATGATGGTGATGAGGAGGATTTCGGCTAGCAGTTCGGCCCAGTTTGAGGAGATCTACCGGAACCGAGGCACCAGGGCATCGTTTCTCCAAATACTCCTGAAATCCCTGCACGCCCATATTTTCGTACTTCGGTCCTGTTTATGTCTGTGTGTGTGTGGATGTGAAAGATGAGCACGCCCTGATCAGTTATAAATCGATCGATTTCTAATTAACGCAGCGAACAACTAAAACCGGTAGTTAAAATAGGGCGTGCTAATTTCGCGTATAAATCTAAATGTGAGTCGTGGGCGAGTCAACAGTTTATCTAAACGTGCAGTGTAAATCCATTTTTTGATCCGACTTTAATTATTTAATTAATTAATTAATTAATGAATTATAATGTCGCTTATTGGAGATCACCAAGTTGACACTGTTAGTCAGGGTGGCAGATAACGGCGGTCCGAAGTGAAGTCGACGGCGGGGAAAAGCCTCAAATATAATCCTACATTCTACCGAACTAACCGGACCGCAACACTAAATAACTACCGACTGGGGGGAAAAAAAAGTTTTAACAGTTTTTTCCCTCTAAAAAGTCGCTGAAATGTAAAAAATCTCGTTCGAACGCTGTGGAAACTGACAAGATGCTAAGCTAACTGATTTAACCTAAACCTGCAGCGAACACACCAGCTACCTAGCTAACTTAGCTCGTTAGCCCGGTCAGCTTTGACGACTCAACTAGCCTAAAGAAATCGTAGACATGTACGTTTCGGAATGAACTCGCTAATTGAAGATAAAAATTAAAGAAAAAAGAACTAAAAGAAAAGAAAAATAAAATGCCACGGCAAAGCTCCCTCACTCTCCAGCTCCCTCACAACTTCATACTGAGGAGAGGAACGTACTTTCCAGCGACGTCGGCCATCTTGCGACTTCCCCGCGGATCGAGAAATAGTGGGCGTGGTGCTTGAACGGCGAAGGAGAAGTAAGTTGCTTCGATGGAATGATGGGAAATGAAGTTTTGCTGTTTGTTAAAAGCCCAATAAAGAACGCGGATAAAACTCCAGTTACCAACATTCCTCAGCCAGAACCCGGAGTTCATAAAGTTCAAACTAAACAGTTAATTCAAATAAAAATGTAGGAGGATTTTTAACTTGGAAAAAGTACGTTTAAAGTATTATTATAAAAAGGCGTGTTATCGGTTCAGTAAATCAAACTTTGGTCAACCGTTATTTCGACAGACTTGCAGTCTAACACTAGTGCGAGTCAAGGCACTAACCCACATCTAGCATATATTATTCATTCATTCATTCATTCATTCATTCATTCATTCGTCTTTTTATCCGCTTTTCCCCTAATTCGGGGTCAAGGGGGTCTGCTGGAGCCTATCCCAGCGCAAATAGGGCAAACCCCGGACAGGCTTACACACACACACACCTTTGGGCAATTTAGAATCACCAATCAATCTAATGTACATGTTTTAGGACTGTAGGAGGAAACCAGAGAACATGCAAACTGTACAGAAAGACACCTACATCTGCATCTCTTCATTTATTGTAATACAAATCACATCAACAGTTTTGTCTTAGCAATAGTGCAAAAGATTAAAAGCAAACAGGGGACTCGATATAAAAACAGATAAGATCTGAAATGACATTCATGTTGTCATTAATGATGTCATATTTAAGAAAAATAAATTATTAGACTAATAGTTGTATGGAAGATAAGATGTATATGTGCAATAAAAAAATAAACAAAAAGTATTTAATTTGTCTTTCCTTTCTTATAATTAACCTATTCGATAGGCTATATGCACCAGGTTGGCCTCCAGCAGACCCTTGTGCCCCTGAATTAAAAATAAGCAGGTTAGAAGAATTATTATTATTTGTGTATAATACAATATATACATTATACAGTAAGTAATATATACAGTATAATAGTCTTATATAAGAAACATTATGTGTTTAATTCCCAGCACTACAAAGCCACCACTGTGGTCCTCCTAAGCAAAGCCCTTAACCCCCAATCCGTCCAGATATTCCAGAGCATCAGGGGACGAAGTGATGCACCATCAGTCCTGGAGGGTCGGGGTGTCCTGCAGAGTTTAGCTCCAACAGATCTGAAACAACTAATCAAGATCACTTGGTTGGTATAATTGAAACGTACTGGTAAGTGTGTTGAAGCAAATTGGAGCTCAGTTTATCCCACCAGGACTGAGATTGCACACCCATACATAGAGTCTACTGTACATGCCTGTGGGGGTATTGCTATAATCTAAGTTGTTGCAGTTACTCAGGTTCAGCAGTGATAGATTGGAAAAGAGTGATTTGGGAAGCAAAAGATATTCTGGAGAAGGCGTCATGCAGAATCCGACTCTCCCATCATCCCATCAACACCAGACTGTCTGGATCGGAATAAATAGAGTGACATGGAGGAAATGTATCGAACTGATGCCATGGCGAATTCGTGCTGTAATCCAAACGCGGTCTAATGAAGTATTTTTGGCTGCTTCTCCTGGAAGTTCCAATCTCAGTATTTGGATGTTTTTGTACGCGACTATAAAATATTTCCATCTGATTTTGCAACATGACTTTAAGGAATTGACCACAGCATTAGTGAGATCAAAGATATGCAAAGATTTCTGGAGGTCTGGAGGACAGTCTGTGGTTCAGTTAATCCCAAATGTCTTTAATGGAGTTGCGGTTTTCTACACAAACTAGAACACATCATTTATAGTGGATAGCATTGTCGTCTAAAAGCAAGATGGTCCCGGGTTTGATTTGATTGTTTGTTTGTCTGTTTCTCTTTCTTTCTTTCTTTCTTTCTTTCTTTCTTTCTTTCTTTCTTTCTTTCTTTCTTTCTTCTCTGTTTTTGTTTGTTTCTTTCTTTCTTTGTTTGTTTCTTCTCGGATTGTTTTGCTTGTTTGTTTGTTTGTTTGTTTGTTTGTTTGTTTGTTTCTTTCTTTCTTTCTTTCTTTCTTTCTTTCTACTGTCCTAAAGATTCATCAGTAGCGACATTGCAACAGTAGGTGGCGCTAATGTAAAAGGGTCCTGCAAAAACCCTTCAGGACTGTCCTTGTACGGAACGTGACACCGGTTCACTTTACAGGATTTCCAGTTTAGAACAATCTTCTTGGTGCTTTTTTTTTTTTTTGCTTTATCCAAATGGCCACCGGTCGATCCGCGCTGCTCTACCTGAGGTTTCATCCCTGGACTGGATTAAAGGGCAACACGGTGAACGTAAGACAGTTTAAATGATTCAGCACGTCCGTGTGACGCTTGCACGTGTCTAATGTTACCGCTATGATTTATTAGTGCGGCAATTTGCGCACATGTGCGTGTCATTGGTGCCTGTCATTGGTGCGGCTTAACGTCTACAAGGTCAATGACGCGTTATAAGCGGTTACTTCCTCCTCCGTAAGGCGCGTCATTGGCAGCGCAAACCGAGAAAGGAGACAGTACAGCACGGGGACAAGGATGGATCACATGTGTTACATTTGTTTTTTATAGATTAATGTCCACCTGCTGTTATGATGTTGTTACCCTCAGACTACCCCCACACCTGACCCACTCCCACCTTCCCCTTCCCCTGTTTGTGCGTAACTGTCACTCTGTGGTCTCGGAACAGGTGATCAGACCAGTGATATACAGCAAGAGAGAGAAGTCTTCCTCTTATACTGTAAGTGTTCCATCACGTGATGTGTCTTACTTATAATAATAATTATTATTATTATTTTTTTTTTTTTTAACATGTATCCCATTTTCCCAAAGGTTGCTGGTCACCTAAACATCTGATTCATATCCAAACTGTTGCTATAAATCTGGAAGCCTACAGTTGGTCTAGTATGTTTGTTGTAGGTTGTATCATTCCATTATTCGTTCAGTGGAACTAAGAGACTCCAACACTGTTCCAGCATGACAATGACCCTGAGCACAAAACCCCTGACCTCCATTAT
>JAOTRA010000014.1:5684042-5695167 GCA_026260255.1 Pseudolaguvia tuberculata | reverse complement strand
ACACACACACACACACACACACACACACACACACACACACACACACACACACACACACACACACACACTTTGCTTGCTCTGCTTTTCTAATGGGACTTTGTACTGTTGCACCATTGCCTGAAAATGCGAATCACAGACAAAACATCAGACTTTAGGTAAAGGTTAAAGGTTCAATGCAGTCAGCAGTGTCTTACTGCACACCAACAATGCAGGCGGACTAAACCACTCGTGTTTCCATTAAACCTTGACACCTGGATTGGACTGCACAATAGCCAGACCATATCCAGACCTTAACCACAGCACCTGTTAGCACTGCTTTACAAAGCCAAACCCGCAATGACAATTAGCTGCATTCTACCATTCAATGATTCAATCATTCATTCATTCATTCATCTTACTAGCTGATTCCCAACTTCAGGGTCACAGGGGTTTGCTGGAGCCTATCCCAGCACACATAGGGCAGTAAGCAGGGGTACACCCTGGACAGGTAACCATTTTGTTGTTAGGGGACTGTGCTAACCACTACGCCACGGCACGGACCTTTAATTCATCCAGTCATGACAAAAAATACCTAGAAATTCCAGCTAGCGCATGAAACTAGTGGTAGTATAGTGGTTAAAGTGGTGGACTGATCGGAAGACGGCAAATTTGAATTCCAGACCTCTCTGGACATCGAACAACCTTAAACCTCATCTACTAAACTATATAAACATCAAATGTCCCTTTGGTGGCCACAAAGTATAAAACGTACAATTCTATAAGCTAAAGAACAAAGTGCCGAATTAGTGTATCTAGAAACATTAAAATAAATCCCATACCCCGCTGCTAACAGGATCTGTATTGTTATTGTAGCACACAATGTGTGTAATACGGATGTGGCTGTGCGTGAGGCCTGGATTTGAGCCACATCAAATACTTTACACACTCAATAATCCTCTGTTACACAAGCAGGACTTGTTACGCGTGTCGCTCGTTTGCTTAGACAGGTGAGACACGTATGGTTGGGGCTTTTTTTCATCAGAGATCAACAGCTGTGGTGGTACTGACCACAGAGCAGAGGCTGTTACAAATGGATAACGGACGAGGCAACATCAAAAAACCTGACAAAACATACCTGGATAATAACCAGGATGCATGACACCGGTGATGTGTGTGTGTGTGTGTGTGTGTGTGTGTGTGTGTGTGTGTGTGTGTGTGTATTGGACTGACTGCTCACCCTCTCGCTCATCTTCTGACTGACACTCAGCAACATCAGCATGTTGTCACATTCAGTAATTCCCATGGCGTAAAGATCGCTAAGCACATTAGCACACGCTATCCGACCCTGTAAAAGAATAACTGTGTGTCACTCGCAGAATACAGAACCAAAAACCAAATAAGTAACTAGTAAACTGTTAATAGACAGACGATGCCCCCCCCCACAGCCCCACCACCACCTGCGTTAGTTACTACCGAGAGTTACAATTTACCATCATATAGGGATCTTCGACTAAGGGATAGAAGAAATCTGTAGTCTGGATCAGGGACAAACCCCCATGCCGCAAAGGAATGACGCATGAATCCATCCCGATACCTAAAACAGACACACAATTCACATGCAACCACATGGTGGCATCGGCGGTAAACCGATTAATCAATTTAACCAATACCGTTAGATAGATCAGACCGATTATTATTTACATCTACAGCATTAGGCAGATGTCCTAGTGCGGACTTATTGATCTCTATTGATAACTGAGCGACTGGTAGGTTAAGGACCTTGCTCAGGGGTGTCTTGGTGGTCATTGTGATATAGTCCAACATCATACCACTAAGCCACCGCTTCCGGGTTCCTTCCACGGTCTAAAAACGTACATTAGGTCGATTGCCTAATTTAGAATCAGTAATTCAACCTAACCCACATGGTTTCAGAGCTGTAGGAGAAAACCAGAAAAAACAGAGGAAACCCTCACAAGCACAGGAAAAACATGCAGAAACATGCACACCCTGCCCGGAAATCGAACCCAGGTCCTTCTTGCTATTTTAAAGATATTTGTAGAATACTTGATAAAGATATAAATAAAAATAGTCATTAAATGTTAATAAAACTGCTTTTATCGTCATCAGAAGGTTTAAATGGGTTTTTAGGCGACCAGACGTGACCAGCGTGTCCACCGTTATAAACATGAGTCCAAATGTAAATGCTTTTTACCCGTTATAAGTCATTCATTCATTTTCTTACGCGCTTCTTCCTTAATTCGAGGTCACATGGGTCTGCTGGAGCCTATCCCGGCGCACATAGGGCGATCGGTAGGGGTACACCCTGGACAGGTCGCCAGTCCGTCTCAGGGCCACACACACGCTCACTCCTATGGGCAATTTAGAATCAACAATGAACCTAATGTACATGTTATTGGATTAAGGGAGGAAACCGGAATACCCGGAAGGAACCCACGCAAGCACGGGAAGAACTCTGGGTTATTATGACTTGGGAAATTTGTTTGTTTGTTATTACAAATAAAAACAAATTTTTTAAATTAAAAATAAAATAAATTAGTTTAATGTTTATCATGAATTTAGGATTTTACTTCTGGTAGGATAACCGGAAGAGTTCAGCCCGGCTGCATGTATCGATCTCGCAGTTCGGCAGGTTAATAAAGTAAATAAACTAAAATTGAAAGGAATTAAATCTAAATTAATGAAATTAAACTTAAATTAAACAATTTTTGACGATTTTAAAAGGACGATCTTCGCGTCCTTTCATCCGATTAATCCGCCGTTCCAGAGTGATGCAGTTTAACGGAGCCTGACTCACCTAACCGGGGAGCAGGTGAGACCGGAGCGAGCTGACCGAACTCCGAGGCCTCGTCCCCGGCTCCTGTCCCCGCTCCGTCCTGCCCCGGTTGAGCCTCGGGTTCGAGTCCCTGCAGGAGTTTGAGCAGTGTCTCCTGCGGGACTTTGCACCCTCATCCTTTCATATCAGAAAAGGCCGTGAGCCGAAAAGTGCGCTCCAGCCCATGGGTTTCTGGAGACTGATATCCGGCTGGGTAAAATGCCGCGTATCCTTCCGTGTCCCCTGACGGAGGTAAGCCAGACATTTTTACCGCTTTCCCCGGGAGTCGCTAGTCATTCAACCGGAGAAAGAACGAGCGGCGTGCACGAGAAAATGTCGCTTCCTACTAGGAAGTAAATGTGGGTGTCGTAAAAAACGGTTCTAGCATATTGCATGTTGCCTATTGAAAACCGAAAACCTAGTGGGCTAGAAAGGGCGCATAAACCATTACGTTGTACCCTATATAGTGCACTTAGAAAGTGACTTAACGGGAATTTGGGTTGGGGAAACCGTTTATGGTTGATACCATTCCAGAAGAAGAAATACAATTGACATAGAAAATAATAAACTAAAATAAACAACATTATATAGTGATTTTATTCTGTAAAGATGTCACCTTTCTAAGTATGAAACGAACCGTGGGGATTATTTTAGGAAATTACCTCAGACGAAACACTAATAGCGAATGTTAGATTTAACCCAAACCCCTCGCTATTTTTAAATGGTAGGGTCCAGCAGTTTGCGCGTTCTAGCGATAAATAACGCAACGTTTGCTTATAAATCATTCATTCCTCTGGAGCCTATCCCAGCGCTCATAAGGTGAGAGTACCAGGGGTACACTCTGGACAGGTCACCAGTCCATCACAGGCCACACATAGATAAACTCTCTCACTCACTCCTATGGGATCTACAATCTGCATTGGAGAGGAAAACAGACATTGTTAAAAAGGTTTTATTTTATTCAATGAATTATAACAATGTTTCCACGGGGCATTAAAATAGATGTAACATGACTAAAAAATAAAAAATTATTTAGAAATAATCCGATTTGGAAATTAATGGCATAAGAAATCGTGTAACCGGAATATTAAACATTTTCCATTAATGGCTTAAGACATCATGCCTGAATGGAGATTTTTGTGCTATGAGCTAAATAGTAGAGAAGAATTCCAATGACGGCTGCCAGGACCTCCGAGGACACCCACGGACCGTTCCAGGCACCCTAAAATAACGCCAGAACAGAAGCTTGGTCAAAAGATATCACATCTCTGCTTATAGTTTCATTCAAACACACAATACATACCCTGTGATCCACACTGACAGAAAACAGCGGCTTAACCGCTTCTACATCTTCATTATTTCTCTGAGCCTGAAATCAAACATTATTATTATTATTATTATTATTATTATTATTATTTATTACTATTATGATGAGTCTTTTCTGTCACACCTTCCGCAGGGTGCTATAAGCTTCTTCATCAAAGAACTTGACTTGGTATGTTCCTGAGCTGGCATCTTTGTGAGGAACACTCCAGGAAACCTTGGAGAAACCAATCGATCAGATAAAACAAGCAACGGTCATGTTTACATCCGTTTCCTGGGAATATTCAGACGAGAATATTTACCTGATACTTTCCAACATCCTGACCTCTGGTTACAGGAAACTGCTTGCCATTAACATCTGCATACAGGGCGATGCTCTAATGGAGAGAAAACAGAGTCTGAAAGATCCTGCAGAAGAACCGATGCAGAATTGGTGACAGTCAGAAGAACAGGAGCCTTACAGCAAGAAGGTCACAGGTTGAGTCTAAATTGCCTATAGGAGTGAATGTTAGTGTGTGTGTGTGTGTGTATGTTTGTCCATGTGTGGCCCTGCGTTGGACTGGTTACTTGTCCATGGTGTATCCCTGGAACTCTCTCCCTAGAACTCCAGAAGGGGTGCCTACAATGTATAGATGAATGGATTGAGAGACAGGAGGATTTTTTATTTTTTTTTTACCTGCCCTCCGTTTCCACAGGACAGACTGAGCTCGACAATGAAGACCGTCTCAGAGGAGATCAAAGCATCTGCAGTGGTGTAGGACGAGGTGGAGATCACCGGCTCGGTGCAAGTATCAGCTACTGAGAGAGAGAGAGAGAGAGAGAGAGAGAGAGAGAGAGAGAGAGAGAGAGAGAGAGAGAGAGAGAGAGAGAGAGAGAGAATTTTTCTTTTCCATAACTCAGACTTGATTACATGAATAAGTGGTGGTTTGGTGGTTAAGGTGTTGGACTGAAACCAGAAAGACCGGGCACGACCGGGAAGCACCACCAAACCACGAACTGTGGGCCCCTGATTTAAGGCCCTTACAAATGAATTAACCTTTAACCAATTATAGAAAGGTACTACTAATAGTCCAGTGTCATGAATACACACAGTGAGGACAGACCGGATTCAGTAATTACGTAATGGCGGAAGGATAAACTGTGAATTACCCGCACAAACTGCCAGACAAACAGCCAAAATCCCTCCGACAATCAGCCGCATTTTTCCGTACCAGTTGATTGCAGCGACTCCAGACAGGAAAGACCAACCGGACGATCAGCGTCTGAAACACGGATGCACACGTCATGTTCCTGTGAATAAAGAGCAACGAGGTTTATAGCGCGACCTCTGCCGGGAGCCGCCGCTACTGCAAGTACACGCAACGAGAAAGAGGTGTCCAATCATTAATTTATTCACTCATTCATTCATCTTCTTACCCGCTTATTCTCTATTTCATGTACACTGGGGGTCTGCTTAAGTCTATTCCAGCACACACAGGAGGAGAGGCAGGGGTACAGTTACAGTTACACTTTGGCATTTGGCACACGCTCCTATACAGAGCGACTTACATTTATTTTTATTTTTTTTACAACTGAGCAATTGTGGGTTAAGGGTCTTGTTCAAAGGCCCACTGTGGTTGCTTGGCGGTGGGAATCAAACCCCGGTCTTTCTGGTACTAGTCCAACACCTTAACCACTAGGCTACACTTCCCAAGGGTACACCCTGGACAGGTCACCAGTCCATCGCAGGGCCACACACAGACAATACCACACATCTAATGGGCAATTTAGAATCATCAGTAAACCAAATATACATGTTTTTGAACTGTGGGAGGAAACTAGAGTACCCAGAAGAAATCATTGTTCAGATTTCTGCTGAAGTGATGTTGCTCCAGAGGCCGATTTCAATTGGTGTTTAATCTTTAAATCTCTTCATAAGTCTGTACAAAGTATTTAACACATTCAAGCAGGATTATAAACAATATCAACACAACTGATTTCATGGAATTCATACATTCAGTGAAACAAAGAGAACATTAAAAAAAGGACCGCTGTCCATGACGTTTGCGCTGTCCATGGAGACCCACGCGCTGTACATTACACTACACAGTCACAGACAGGCAGTACAGCGTCGGTTCAAACAGATTACTAATATACTATGTCAAATAGTACAATACGGACAGTTCTAGCTCCCCGAAACAAACTGTCCATTGCAACCGCTAATGTTTCATTCATTCACTCATTCATTTATCTTCTTACCCGCATATTCCTTAATTCGGGGTCACTGGGGTCCATGGCAGGGCCACACATAGACGAACAACCACTCCCACACACACATTCACTCTTATGGGTAATTTAGAATCATCAATAAATCTAATGTACATGTTTTTGAACTGTGGGAGGAAACCAGAGTATCCAGAGGAAACCCACATAAGTGCAGGGAGAACATGCAAACTCTGCACAAAAAGATACCCGGCCCAGGGATCAAACCCGGGACCTTGCTTTATGTATTTTTTGGTCAGTATCAATTGTATTTAAACAAAAGCGTTTTTTTTGTGCTTCGATTGTTTATGCTAAAAGTAGCCATGACGGATTTCCATCTTTGTAGATCATGCTTTCTGTTATTTATAGGCCGTCGTCTTTGTCCTCACTGGATACAGTCCATCACATGAATCTGCAGGGTGTCCATGTCCGGGGCGTTGTACTGACACTTAGGACATTGGTATTCATTGCGATTCGGCTGCTGTATCCCTGCGCCGGCGATTACTGCTGTCACAGAAGAAAAGACGCAGATGAAGCTTAGCATTTAAATATGATATTTATGATACAGGGTAGTATGTACACAACTATGTTTACATGATGTCCCATGTCACAAATCTTACGGTTCGGATCACGTGACTATTTTTGAGTCAGGGATTGCTAGGAAAGGAAAACATTTATTATAAGAAATCATCAAATAGAGCGTCATGGTGGTTAGCACTGGGTTCGATTCGGGGGCCAGGGATCTTTCTGTGCGGAATTTGCATGTTCTCCCGCACTTGCGTGGGTTTCCTCCCACAGTCCAAACACATTACATTACATTTACAGCATTTGGCGGATACTCTTATCCAAAGCGGCTTACATTTGACCTCTTTTTGTACAACTGAGCAATTCAGGGTTGGTTAAGAGCCTTGCTCAAGGGCCCACAGTGGTTGCTTAGTGGAGGTGGGACTCAAACACCAGTCTTTCTGGTATTAGTCCAACACTAACCTGTGACGCTAAAATTCTCCCACACATGCGATTTGAATGATGCAGGAGGCTTTTCATGATTTTCCTGCTCCGCCGCGAGCCGTTGTTTAAGTCATGTGATTACTTAATTTTATCGGGTTAATAGAAAAGTAGAAATTAATCCACGGACCAGGTGTGATCTGTTGCACCGCTAGTCATAATCAATCGCAATTGTATGCAAATTGCAAGTGAGATTAGAGACATGCTGCCTGGAAGTGTGAACACAGGGGTTAGCAGAAGTGATGTTAAAATGCACACCAGGTGGTGGAAGAGGTCTGTAGCTGTCCATATGTCTCTGCTGCATTTTTTCCTGCTTAAGCAGATTGAGTTCCGCGAGTGTTTGGTTCAGTTTCTCCTGTAGCTCCTCCTTCTTTTGGTTCAGCTCCTCCCGGGCTCGTCTCTCCGCGTGGAAGTCGGATTTATAGATCTCCGCCTGAGAAAGTGACAGTGTGTATAAAGACAGGGATGTTGGTTGAACTGTCTCACACATACAGCAGTAAAAGGACAGGCTGTCCTCGTGTCTGTAACCAGAATCAAAGAATCCCCGTTTCCACTAAGAAAATATTTTAGCACCCCCTTCACATTTGATGATATTATGGCTTGTGTTCGCTCCTGCATTTTGTGTTTCCAGTATTGCTACACTGCAACCCGAATTGATGGGCTCCTCGTCACCAGAGTCCAGGATTCCTGGGCCATTACTAACAGCTACTAAAAGGGATTCAGTGACAGTTTTCTGGAGGCGGAATTACAAACCTGTCCATATTATGTGGTAAAAAGCCCTAATACCATATCATCGTTCTTTTATATACTTGGTCATTATTATTAGAGCACAGGAACAGAATCTGACCTAGCTTTGCAACGGGTTTCTGTTCTGCTTACTTGTGCTGTGAACACTTCGACGGTCTCTTGCAAGACCCTCAGCTGCTCTGAATCTTCCTTGAGTTTGTCGATGTGAGCTTGTTTCAGGGCCAAAGCTTTCTCTGCTTCCTCAAGTCTCTGAGCAAGTGTCTCAGTTTCTCCACACTACCCGCAAAACAAACAGAAACACACACCAATTGCACACTTTGTTCTGCTGTAATCGTAGCAACTGGTTCCAGAAAACAGTTCAGTTAAATGAACAACTCATTTTACACACCCTGTGGTTAGCCAACTTTTCATTTTTCAGTTTGGAGTCATAATCCTGAAAGAGACAGGTGTAAGCATGTTGGAGTTGAGCTAGCTTTCTCCTAGAAAGAAATAAACAGAACAAAATTTGACAATCAATATTTAACCAGTCAGTATTAATCCAAACACATCACTAGCAACACACTTTATAGAGCTTTCTTCTTTTTTTTTTTCCAGGGAGTTTTAAGGCTTTTTTGATTAATTGTTTGCGAAAAATGTCCAAGTATTCAAAAACCACTTCTGTAAATATTTTATTATAGATAAATAGTATTTAAGAAAGACGACATTTTGCATCCTGTCAGTGGTGTTTATCTGTTTATCAGCATATAAATGAATTCATATTCTGCAGGTACTACAGCGCCCCCTTGTAGCTAATAAAGCTGTAATTGTGGATGGATTCAACTATTGTTGATCCTTTAAATAATTCTGACCATACGGTTATTTAATAATTATCTGTTGCCGTTGCTTGAATATTTTGCTACCTCCTGGTATGTTTCTATAGTTCTATAGTTTGATTGCATTCTAATTGTTTATACTATGGAACAAATTAATTTGGTTATATAGCACGGTATTCTTGTTAAATCAGCTTATCGCTGCCCTTTTACTCATCCCCATGCACCTGTCGCTAATCAGAACCACAGGGTAGCCGCTCTGACCTTACCTCTCTTCTACAATGACAGCCCGTTCTTTCTTCAGTGCAGCCTCTAGGTTCTGCGTCTGTAATAGAAACTTGTCTACAGTTATGCAATGCTGCTTCTTTTGCTCCTCCATATCGCGTTCCAGAGTCTGCAGGTTCTCTGACTTACAGCACAGCCTAAGGAAAATACACAGCAAAATAAAACATTCAATCAAGCTTAAACCATTGGTGCCACCTGCATGAAACAGTAAACCAGGCATGGGTGTGCACAACGTGCTTGCTTGCCTTTCTTCTAAACGTTTACGATCTTCTTCACACTTGTCTAGGGATGCTTGGCGTTCTTTCAGCTCACCAAGTAGAGAAGTCACCTGCGCCCTTAGAGCCTCGATGTCCTTATTCAGCTGCAAAACAAACTCTTTTATTCAAGGCAACGACTGAATATAAATGAAAAGATGTGTGTGGCATGTGTGTACCTGAATAAATTCCTTCTCTTTTTGTTTGAGCAGAGCTTCTGTTCTATCCCTCTGCATTGTGTTCTGTTCTAGAAGATTAAGTTTTTCCTGGAGTTCTCTATACCTGCACCAACAAACAAATACAAAGCACACGAGTCAAATGAACACCTTTCGCTGACAACACTTCATTTAATTATAATTTACATTTTAACAAACAATCATGCGTTTGACGTATTGGTGGCGACCCAACAAAGGGAAGGAGGTACTGTACATGCACACATGCAGTAAAGCACAGCTCCCCTCACCTGCCTTGAGTAGCCTGAAGCTGCTCTGTTAGTTTAGCCAAGTAAAAGCTAAGCAGACACACGGGTAGAAGGTTAAAGTAAACTTGATTTGGGACAGTTAGTAAGAGAAAGTGTGCAGTAATTAGGTCAAAAGCAGAATATTGTCAATTCTTATTGGTTATTGCAAAGAAGAAGAAAAAGCCACAATACTGTACCTTTCAGGAGAGACAGTAAAAGCATTTGTTTTTTGAAATGCCTCCTCTTTTACGGCACCAATCTGTAAATACAAAACATCCAGGAAATGATTGAACAGCCAGATTTATAGTTATAAAGTAAAACTTTACAGCTTACAACTCGGAAGGACAGCAATATTTTGAACATTCCAGAATTTCGTAGCAGATCGGGAGGAATCACGAGTGTTCAAACAAAAGTAGAACATGTAATGTTAAAGAAGATATAAAAGGTCACCTGAGAAAGCTGTGTCAATTTAAGACGTAGCTGCTCCACATTGTTCATCAAGCATTCGTTCTCTTTCTCTTTCTCCATTTTTGCTCTCTCAAGTTCCTCGTTTCTCTTCTTAAGCTCTCTCATTCCTTCCTCGAGTTTCTCTTTATGACTCTTCAGTATCCTTAAAACTTCATTGGAACCTTCATTAGGCTAAAGAACACAGATGGTTAAAGTTAGCAAAGAGTACAAAGTACTGAAAGCAAGAATAACCTTGCTTGCCTTCATGATGCAACCATGGTTAACAGATTTGTTCAACTTTGTAATTACTAGAGGGAGGGAATCTTTAGCTGTTTATCAATCCGATCCGATTTCAATCTCTGGGAGTCACAATCAGATTCCAAAATTGATTCTTACACTTTTTTCTTTAAATCTTATGCTGTGTATACACGTTAATACTTCTTTACATTTACATTCTTAATTTCTTTTAACCATCTTAAAACAGATAATTAGCTTTGATAAATGTTCTTTTATTAATAAAGTCGTGTTTAGGGTGAACTGAAGCTCGGAATAAAACATGGAAACGTCAGGTTATTGGAACACGCTGTACCTCCACTCAAGTCACGAGGGGTCTGCTAGAGCGTATTCAAGCACACATACAATAAGAGGGACATGTCCGTCACAGGGCCCCACACACACACACACACACACACACACACACACACACACACACACACACACACACACACACACACACACACAC